>KZ270027.1:30444-69319 GCA_002249935.1 Onchocerca flexuosa
TCAATAAAGTGGAACTTCTTATTTCCAACTGTTTTTTTTTTTTTTTTTTTCACTATTTCTCTAGTTTTCATTTGTTTACTTCACATTTGGTTTTAGTTGACAGTGCTCACTGATGCACCACTCTCCATGCAGCTGATGGTGAACGATTGGACTCGTAAGTACAATCGTAGTTTTGTAACTGCGGATGCTCGAGGATTATTCGGTTTTATATTCGTCGACGTGGGTCCACAGTTTGAAGTAAATGATCTAAATGGAGAAAGATGTAAAGAAGTAAGTTTGGCAGTCCATTTTGGTTCTGGAGAATTTTTTGAGGTGTATTTTAATAAATTTATTTGTTTTAGTTACTGATTGAGCACATAGATGCGGAAACAGGGGATGTAACAACGTTGGATAATGTTATGCATGGTCTTGAGGATGGCGATTATGTCACGTTTTCGGAAGTCAAAGGGATGTCTGAGTTGAATGGTATTAAACCACTTAAAATCACAGTTAAAAGTTAGTTTTTATATCTTGTTTCAAGATCTTCTTGAATTTGTGTACACTGAACTACCTATTTTTTCCTAGTCTCAGATTATTTCTGTTTTCAAAACTTTACATAGTGGCGAGAGATTAAACTAACAGCGAATTTACATAAATTTATCTTTTCTCTCACATAACCGAAATATTTTTTATTCACCAAAATTATATCAGTTTTTGTAAATAGCATCACTGCTTAAATGAATGATACTTTAGAGCCAGATGTATTCAATATTGGAAAAGTTGCTGCTAAATTCTCACCTTATGTGGAAGGTGGACGTTTTACACAAGTTAAAGTGCCTTCAACAGTTTCGCATAACTCATTGAAGGAATCATTGAATGATCCCTCTATAGTAATATGGGATTTCGCGAAATTCGAAAATCCTACCCAGCTTCATGCCTTATGGCAAGCATTGTACGCTTTTGAAACTAAGGTATTGTTAATTTTGTTTTTTTTTGTTTTTTTTTTTTCGTTTTTTCTGAATTACTAAATAGAGCTGTTTTACTGCACCAGTGATTAGCAGAATCGATAGTATTCAAAGATTTGTTTAACAATGAAATATTCTCATTAGAAGTTCTTGAGTATATACTTTCTTTTTTAGCTTCCATTTTAAAAATAAGTTTAAGAGAGACACGAATCTTTTTCTAACTGAGCTTTATAATAAAATTTAGTATGGACGAAGTCCTATGCCACGAAACAAGGAGGATGTTGATCTTCTCAAAGCTGAACTTCCACCTAGTGTCGAACCAAATGAAAAGTTGCTGAGGATTTTTAGCTACCAGGTTGCTTCGAAGTTATTTTTGTGAAAATAATAAATTTTCACTGTTATTTAACCAAACCGATGTTTCCAGTCTTCGAAAATATTTTGTAAAAAAATTTTAAATTCATAAAAAAATTTCTAGATTTTCAATGTAAATTTATAAAACACTGAACTTGTAAATATTATGCTTCAATGTTCTTATTTTGCAGTGCTAATGTATGGAGGAAAGATATTGTCCTTAGCTAACGGGTCGTATGATATCTGAAAAAAAGAAATACAAATGACCGATTTTTAGGCTTGTGGTAATCTTGCACCTATTGCATCAATTGTTGGTGGCATTGCTGCACAGGAGGCAATGAAAGTTATTACGCATCATATGACCCCGTTGAAACAGTTCCTTTATATTGATTGCGTGGAAGCATTACCAGGCGATTGGTCACCTTTCGATAATGAAAAGCTGACGGCTAATGATTGCAAAATGGTAATCTTTCAACTTCACGTAAACATGGCAGATTCGATAAATAACTTGAGTCTTTTAGTTTGAGATTCATAAAAAGTTAGGTTTTGGAATTAAAATCAAATGGACATGAAGTCTCCATAATTTCTATGACCAATAGTCGAAATGAATTATGGCGATAGGAATGGTTTGATTAAAGAATATGATCTTTAAAATAGTTTGGAATATCAGCATCTATCGAAAATTGGAAGCACATATTTTATGAAATTAGAAACATTAACAATCTTTAGATATACTTATTTCTCAATATTTCTGTATTTGCAGAAAAATTGTCAATATGATGGTCAAATTGTTGTCTTTGGACAAGCTTATCAAGAAGCGCTTCTAAAACAGAAATATTTCATTGTTGGCGCAGGTATAGATTACTGTTAAGTTTTTTTTATTGGAGCGAGGCCTTTCTTATATTTTGCTTACTATGAATTGAAAAAAATCTTTTGTTCTCGCCCTAGGTGCAATTGGATGTGAATTATTGAAGAATTTGGCCATGATGGGTGTTGCATGTGGACCTGATGGCAAACTAAAAATAACAGACATGGATCAGATTGAAATCAGTAATCTTAATCGGCAATTTTTGTTCAGACGAAGTGATGTTGGCGTAAGTTTTCTTAAGTGTGTAGCACTTATGCAGATTTAATAATTGTATTTAATTTCGTTGTCAAATTCGAGATTGGGAAAATATCTGTTCAGTTTCTCTTCAGTAAGAACGGAATCTTTTTTAGAGTAAAAAATCTGAAGTGGCTGCTAAAGCAGTAAAAGTTTTCAACCCTAACATTAAAATTGATGCTGTTTCGGAACGTGTCGGCGTCGATACGGAAAGCATTTTCACTGATGAATTTTTCAACGATCTCAATGGTGTACTGAATGCACTCGACAATGTTGATGCACGTTTGTTATACTTTACTTTTATATAGGATTACTTCATAAGGTAACAGTATGGCTACAGTATGGTGCAGGAGCATTCTAAGATTGCTGTGTTTAACAGTTCCGTTTGCCATGTGCAGCTTTTTTCAAACGTTTTTTCTTAAATATATAGATCAAAATCTGTCTGTCGTTTTACTTTTGCTGCTTTTGAAATTTTCTTCTTTGATTCTAGGACGGTATATGGATCGTCGCTGTATTTACTATCGTTTGCCGTTGCTTGATTCTGGAACAATGGGTACGAAGGGTAATACGCAAGTGGTTTATCCTCATCTTACTGAATCTTATGGGTAATATAATTTTTTTCACCTTTTTATTTTAATTTCCACTAATTTTAGTCTTTCGTTTAAAGAATCATATCAAGATGCAGAAAAAAACTTCACAATTGACTTGCTTCAACTGGAGCATTGAAATATGTTTGAAACAGTGCTGATCACAACATATTTTATGTAAAATATTAGTCATATTTCGATCGCTTATTCTATCTGGACTTACAATTTATTTCATTTTTTAGTTCATCGGTCGATCCACCGGAAAAAGATATTCCAATTTGTACCCTGAAGAATTTTCCCAATGAAATTCAGCATACAATACAGTGGGCACGAGATTTATTTGAAGGTCTATTCACAACTCCAGCTGAAACAGCAAATCAATTCATATCTGATGAACGCGGCTTTTTGCAGCGGGTTGATCAAATGAACACAGCTCAGCGAGTTAGCTACAATTCATTTATTTTATATGATGGTGAAATGAGGTTTTTGATGTTTTAATGAGATTACTTCCAAAATTTGTAAGAAATTTTCCAATTTGGTTCATAAATCTCTTTCATATTGCCTAAAGTACTAATTTCAGCTGCACATATTGTCCAAAGTAGAAGAAGCTCTGATCAGCGAAAGACCACAAAATGCAGAAGAATGCATAAAGTGGGCCCGGATGAATTTTCAGGTTTTCAGATTTTATGATTTTAAATTAATTAAGGCTTGAAAATTGGTACCATTCTTAAGCCCAATTATGAATTTTCTTTTTTTATAGGAGTACTTCCACAATATGATAGCGCAATTATTGCATATGTTTCCACCTAATCAAGTGACCGAACAGGGAATTAAATTTTGGTCAGGTAGTAAACGTTGTCCACATGTTCTAGATTTCGATTCGGAAAAGGTACTAATCATTATATTATTTCATATATATAAGTAGTTGAATGAAATGAAGTTTTCTAACGCAGTTGTCTTATGAAAATCGTATAATGTTTTGTTATTGTTCCATGCTCTTAAATGATGGCACACTATTATAGCTTTTTTAAAAGATCAATACGCCTTGTAATTCATTCTATTTTAATTTAGCCAGAACACTTCAATTTTGTTTGGTCTGCGTCGATTCTTCGGGCGCAGCAGTATGGTATCGCACCAATAACTGACAAAAAAAAGTTCTTGGCTGTCTTGAAAGAAGTAAGTTCGAAGTTGATGTAAAGAGTTGAGAATTTTTTTCACTGTTTTATTTAATAATTTTTACCGAGATATGATATTTTTCAGATTCATCCGCCACCTTTCATGCCGAAGTCGGATATAAAGATAGCTGTTACGGAAGCTGAAGCAAAACAAGAAGAAAAGGCAGTAGCTGATGGTAAATATGGTTTTTTCTGAACCGAATAAATGAGAAGTTTTAAAAAAACGAATTCTCACTCTCTCCAGCATTGCTTTTTTTTTTTTTTGCAGTACTTTTTATCTTTTGGTTGTTTGCAGTAAGTTTCATATATTTTAGATGATGTCGATGAAAAATTACAATCGGTTATGATGAATCTGGCTAAATTGAACAAAAAAATGACGAAACCATTGATTTCGATCGACTTTGAAAAGGATGATGACACTAATCATCACATGGAATTTATTACTGCTGCTTCAAATTTACGTGCTGATAATTACCAAATCGCACCGGCTGACGTAATGAAAGTAAGGGTTAAAAAAAATGTAAAATTTTGAACGAGAACTGCTTGTCATTTATCTTATTTTTGTTTCTGTATGACCTATGTTTTTTTTTATGGTGTAAGATCCAGAAATTTTTGGAAAAGGAAAAGAATTTCCGAAATTTAAGAAAATTTTCATCTGATTAGTAAATGAATTTTAAAGTTATCTTCATATTAATTCAGACGAAGCAGATTGCCGGTCGGATCATTCCGGCTATAGCGACGACAACAGCTGCTGTAGCTGGATTAGCCTGCATTGAACTGTACAAAATGATTGGTGATGGAAATAGATTACTGAATGTTCCGTTAGAAGTTTTCAAGAACGGTTTTTTGAATTTAGCTTTGCCATTTTTTGGATTTTCGGAGCCAATCGCAGCACCAAAGAAGAAGGTTGGATTCAAGTTTTTTGTTTTTCTTTACATTTTTCAGATATGAAGTTTTTTTTCCGCCGATTCTTGAATTGCCTTATATTTTTCTATGTTGCAGTGTGCAGATGGATATTTCACGCTTTGGGATCGATTCGAAATACAGGGACCGAAGAAAATGAAGGAATTAATTCAGTGGATCAAAGTAAATCGTGTATTTCATGAATTTTGTTTTGTAATAGTCACTTATATCTCACTAAAGGAAACTAAAGAAATCCAAGTTGAGGACGAAACATTCGAAAGTTTTCTTTTTTTTTTTTTTTTTTAATTATTTTAAGTAATTTTTGCCGACTTTTTTGTTTTAACTCCCCTCAAAATAAGGTTAATTATCTATTCAAAAAAGACTATTTGCTGTGTTTCTATCCGGAATTTACAGGAAGAAACAGGACTAGATGTGACGATGATGTCATGTGGTGTGTCGCTCATCTATAGCTTTTTCTTAAGCAGTGATAAAAGAACGGAGCGCTTGGAGCAAGAGTGAATTTCTTTTATACTTTTTCTAAGAAATTATTATAGTAGTTACATAGAAATTATTTTCTTTATGAATTGGAAACAAAATTGCTATCTTCATCATAAACTTGTTAATAAGATTATTTATATTCGCTGTTTTATTTTTATTGTATTGGCCGAATAACGAAATGAGAATAAATCTTTGTATTTTTTAATTTTCAGCATGAAAGAAGTTGTGGAAGAAGTGACGAGGAAGAAGATTCCAAACCACGTGCAATCAATTGTTCTTGAAGTAATAGCCAATAATAAGGATGATGAAGATGTAGAAATCCCTTATATTAAATTCAATCTCAGATGAAAATATGATATTTTTAGTACTTGCTATCACCGAATTGTAAGAAATAGTCGTATATCAAATTTATGTTTCGAGTTAATTTGACTTAGGATCTAGCCGAAACATTTTGACGGGTTCAAAATAGCGTGTTATTTCTTCATTCAACTTGATGTTACGAGTTGTTGCAGTTTTTGATTTGGATTGATATATTTGTCATCGTAATGGTTTTGTCTTTGCATGAATTCGTTTGGAATGCAATGGTTTTAAGAATTCTTTCAATGGATAAACGGAAAAATGAAGATCCTTTAAGAACTCTCTTACTATCAGTTGTTTTTAGAATGCTTGAAGAAGTTTAATGAAAATAATATTTTGCAAATTACTTAAAAACTAATTAGTCATCACTTCATGCTGTTATTCATATTTCTTAGCTGTCTAATCAAGATTCACAATTTTCATCTATAACATTCCAAGCAATTTTATGCAAAGACTTCAATGTTTTCGGTATTTTCATAAGTTTTGTTGCGCTGTTCTCAAGTGATGGTTAAGTTGAATTCCTTCTATGATTTTTTTTTGAAAAGACATTTATGAATCTTTGCTTTGTTAAAATAAATGTTTGATTTATTTGATTATTATCTTTTTTTTTTTCTTTTTTTTTTATTATAATTCAGACTCAAGCAGATATTTTTTTGTCACTTCTTTTATGAAGTAAATAAGACGATTTTTTGCTTTGTCCAGTTATCCGGCTGCTTTTTGTGTTTTACAATTCACATTAATATTTAAGCCACGTATCATATGTTTTTTAGATCTAATGCTATTTGCATACTCCATTTTCCTCTCAAAATGATATATGAAATTCCACTTCACTTTTCTGGAATGCTTATTCGTCGTTTAAATGCTTTTTTGTGCATTTTATTGTATTTTCATGGGAATTTCCAGCAAAATGAACGTCTATTTATATTAACTCAAACAGAGGTATATTTCATTTCAGTTGCAAAATTGTTGTATGTGAAAATCTTTGCTTTTTATAAGCATTAAAAGTTTTGCATTGCATGTCTGTGAATGTTCCTTTTTTCCATTTCGACAAGCTACAAACAATAAACATTCTGAGTATTATTTATTGTGTCTCTTCAACTGCAACCGTGCACTGAATGGAAAATGTGCAGAAGTAAAAAGGGTAAAATAGAAATTCTCGATCTATGCTTATGATAATACCAATGAATTCTATGGATTTCTCGCCCAGTTTTTTTCGGATTAATACGATTAAAAGTCATTGAGTACAATGTCGATGGTGACAGATTATAGATGACAGAGGCTAGTACCATCGAAATATGCAGCTCTGATTCAGTCTAGACGGATTTCCATTTCTCATCTCCGACCTGGTCTTGCCACCAAATCTTGTTTCCACTCTGCATTTGTTTACTCATTCATTGCTGTGTGCTTTGGTCATTGAGCACCATCTGTCAAAGTATTCAACAATCCTTTATTTAATTTGATCTCAGTTCCGCCCTATTCTCACTCACTGGAGAGGATTATAAATAACGGCAATGACAACTCATTTTTCACTTCATCAATAATCCATCAATTTTCTCATCGCATTACTGCGATCGCTTATCGCTTGTCGCTTATCAAACACTGTTGTCGCTTATCAAATTTTCGCATCGCTTCGTTATCAGGAAAATGTCATCATCCATTGAGAGGTATGAATGTTTATTTTCTTCAGCTGTTTAATTGTTTGATATTATTTACTCGGAAATTCACAGCGAACTTCATTTGCTAGTCATTTGCAAAAATTTTGCGAAATTTGAAATTCGGATTAAAGATAGCATCCTGAACTTGCTTTGAATCGATCGGTTTTGTCAGTACCGGAAAAGATTAAATAAAAGATGTGAAAAAGCAAAAAATTGCTAAAATAAATTTTTTGGATAAAAAAATTAAAAAGAAAGAGAAATAGAACTGATTTCTCAAGAAAAAGTTTATATATGATGTGATAATTTCCTATAAATGGAAAATTAATTAATTTCTGTGAGGATTGATTGCATGAAATAAATGGGAATAAGTGATGTTAATTCCTTTTCTAAATTTCAGTTACTTATCAGCAGAAATATCTGCAGCGAAATCAATAACCGAAAATATTTATGATGGAATTGTTTGTATAGCCCATTCTCTTTCGGAAACTGGGAAATATGAAGTTCTAAAACCACTGTTACCGAGTCTTCTCGTCTACTCTCAGGTTATCATAAAAC
Source organism: Onchocerca flexuosa (assembly GCA_002249935.1). Lineage (NCBI taxonomy): Eukaryota > Metazoa > Nematoda > Chromadorea > Rhabditida > Onchocercidae > Onchocerca > Onchocerca flexuosa. Next base: position 38,572 of record KZ270027.1, read on the forward strand.
ATTCTTTTAAATATATTTTATTAAGATTTAGATCGGTTTTAAACCATTTTGGAAACATGTTCGCGTAGTATTTTCTAAACAGTTTAATACATTAACATTCTGGATCGTTTTAGATTCATAAAGATATCGAAAATACTACCACACTAATTCTGGTCGATGGTGATATTTTACCGTCCAGGAAGCTGATTTTTGCGGGAACAGGACCAGTTAACCGAGATTATGATGATGTGCGCCGTTTTGGTATAGCCGCTCGAAACGGTATGAAATTGTAAGTAAATGTGTTTCATCGTCTTTATCTATTTGGAAAATTGAATATAATTTTATTATTAATTGGAAGAAAGAGATAATTAGGGGAAGGAGGAAATGGCTACTGAAGTAATAATGAATTTAACGCAAAAAATTCAAAATTCAGATTTTTTTGCGGTTTTTTTGTATCGCAGTGATAAAAAAAAATTATGGTACCATGAATGCTTTTGCAGAGCTTTGAAAAGTGGAATGAAAGCACCGTTAATTTTAACTTTGCCGCATGAGAAATATCCACAAGCAGAGTTAGTATCAGCTCTTGGCGCTATGCATGAACTTTATGTACCACTGAATGTACGAGAAGAAGAGAAAAAGACCAAAGTTGATACTGTCGGTTTCTATACGCTGAACTATGATCAGAAGTTGAGTTTTGGATTTTTGAAATATCCTAAGAGGGGAGGGGAGAAGGGTGGAGAGAGAGGAAGGTGTGAAATCGTTGTTGTGTACATTGATAAAAAAAAGTAAGGATGAATTTTCAGACATTAGTGAAATTAGTGAAAGCACTTGATGCAGCATTCACAGTTTGTCGAGATATCGGCGATTCGGATCCTCAACGAATGTCACCATCTAACGTTGCAGAATACATCACCAATGCATTCAATGGAACAAACATCACCACTCATATAACTTCTGATGTCACAGTAAGTTTGTAATAGTAATTATAATACTGTAGAAATTATTTTGTTTGCATAAAGACTTATTCTTTATGTAAACAAAACCATTTCTACGGTATAATAATTTAGAATTTTGAGATAGTTTGCGTTTATTATTAAATAGGCCAGTATATCAAAATATTTCCTGCATATTTTTTGAACATTGATTTTTGGAATTCAAAAGTCCGAATTTTTAGGAAATCGAACGTGAATTTCCTCTCATGGCAGCTGTAAATCGTGCAGCAAATAATGTCAAGAATCATCAAGCACATCTGATATGGCTTGAGTACAATCCAGAAGGACCTTGTGACGAAACGATCATGCTTGTTGGCAAAGGTTATCTTCGAAACTTGTAAATAAAAAATGATTGATGACGTGTCAATAATGTTTTTGTTAAGGTGTTACAATAGATACTGGTGGAGCGGATTTGAAAACGAATGGGGCTATGTTTGGAATGTGTCGCGACAAATACGGCGCTGCAGTTGTTGCTGGTATTTTTAAAGCTTTGGAAATTTTGAAGCCACGAAATATTAAGGTTCATTCTTGTATATTCAGATTATGATTTTAAGTCAATATAAATGATGGCGAAGTATCTTGAGATTGAGATTTCTGTTGCCTGCTTTTTTTGCAGATTGATGTTAGTTAACATTTGAATAGTATTTAATTTATAGTTTTGTGGCTACATGTGCATGGTCCGAAATAGTATTGGTTCGAACTCTTATACGTGTGATGAAATCATTCGTTCACGTAGTGGTAAACGTATTGCAATATGCAACACTGACGCAGAAGGTCGCATTACAATGCTCGATCCTCTGACAAAAATGGTTGAGCTAGTAAGATATTAACTCATTACAATATTGTTGGGTTATTCATGCTCACCAAATTATTATGTACAATATTCTATTCAATTCATTTTTTCTTTTGTATTATCTACTAGTCAAATTAATAGTTTTATGCATTCGAGAGTGATTCAGCCGCATGCTAAAACTTTGAGATTTTCCGTTCCAAAAACTTGCATCTTCAATTTCAGGCCAAATTGGAAAAGAAACCACGATTATTTACGTTGGCTACGTTGACGGGTCATTGCATACTCAGCTACGGCTACATGGCAGCAGCAATGGACAATGGTCCGGCGCGCAAAAATCACACTGCTGAAACAATTCGTGGATGGGGTGATGCATTTGGACAGCCCGTTGAAATATCACGGTTACATTGGGAGGTGAGATTTTGATTTTAAATTTCAAAAGAGCAGGCTGGAATTCAACAAATATTTATTATTCTAACAAGAGATAGTAGAAAAAATAGTTTCCAATTAAGACTCGAAGCTGGAAAAGGCCTATTTTTTATGCTTAGTTCTAGGCTTTTATAAAGCTTTCAAGATATGAAATGTTTCGCTTCTTCCAGTTCAATAGTTTTCATTAACAGCGATGAATGTTGACAAATTAAGGTGTGAGAATAAGAAAGGCATAGGAGTTGATAAATTTTCCTGCCTTTAGGACTTTGAGTTTCATGAAGCTGAAAGTGAGGCAGCAGATATACGACAATCGAACACGTTGCCATCCGTGAGAACGCTACGTGGTCATCAAGGACCTGCTGCGTTTCTTTTAAAAGGTTCAAGACTGGATGAACATGGGTGCGACTCGCAGACTCCTATTGCGTAACGATTTCCCTTCTAAAAAATTTGATAATAAATTAGTCATTCACACACACACACACACACTTTACCAGTTCGAATTTTGAAGAAGGAATGAAGCAACAGTAAAGTCGTTAATAAAATACCTAAGGTTTATAATTTATGACAGTTTACAGTTCTATGTTTCTAGGTATACACACATTGACATGGGTGAATGTATGGGTTCGCATCCTAAAGCAAGCTATCCAAATCCACTGTTGGCGCTCGCTGCAACGTTAGTTTTTGCAATTATCACTTTTAGGTGTGAGTCTTCGTTTTCATTTCAATGTTAACGCAGGAAGAAATAACTCTCTTCATTTTTATTTTTTTAGAATCGTGAAATATCAAAATGTAAAGTGCAGAATAATTTGTATCACCATTGTTTGATTAAGTCTTAACCAATCCAAATAAATGAAAAATTATCCTTTTTCTAGAAAATTAATTTTCAGGTATATCTTTCCTCATACCAATTTGTCATTCAAGATGTGATGATATAAGAGCGTTTTTAATACTTCCTAGTTTATTGTCGTTCAACTTTTCATATTGTTGTTTAATTTTTGATGCATTTCGAGTTTTAAAATGTAACAGATTAATATCAGAAAAGAAGCAATTATAATTGGAAATTTAACAAATAAATATGCAAAGCGATTTCACGACAGACAAATTGTCTTAATGAAAAGATTTACATACATTTATTTGAAATGGAAGGATAAATGATTCTTGTGATGTATTATCGTGCTGTACTGTATCATATACAAAAAAAGGAAAAAATCGCATGAAGTAATTGTCGCGATAAGTAATGTAATGCATATATATGCATAGAAATATCCTCTTATCTCATTCAGTATCCGTTTTCTGTCGCACTTCAACGGCTTTCAACAATGACGAGATTTCCATAAAATGCCCAAGAGAGCATCATTATGCAAACAATTGACTGGATTAAGAAGCAAATCTGAAAATCCAAAAGAAATCTTAATTTATTGCAATCCATCATAAACAGTTAACGGGTACGATAAATAATAATCCAGCAGACGAACTTACAGCAGTTCCGACCATCAATCGATAGCTTTCATAACGACTCCAATCACTTCGCTCCAATAAGAATGATATAGCAACAATTAGCGAGCAAATTGCAAGCACTGTGAGGATTGTATTCACAATTATCTCCTGGAATATAAAGAAGACATGAATTGTACTATTCGGAATTTAGTCAATTATTTTCCTCAATAATATGTAGTTATTTTTCTGGATCAATATCAAATATTAGAGACCATAATTTTATCAGGACTTAAAACATTTGCTTACTTTCAGTTGTTAGGAAAATATTCGAAATTCAAGTGGGAGAGCTTATTTGAATGTTTTACTGAATTTCAATGACAAAAGTCGATAAATGTCAAAAAATAAGGTTCAAAGATCACTCTGATGATTTTCTATTATTTTTTTTCCTTCATTTCAAATATCGAAAAAATGCCGAGAAAGAGATTTTATTTCAACATTTGAAAGAATTCCCACTGCTCCATTGTTCGATGCTTCAAACGAATCGGATGATTTTTTGATTCTTTTTACCAAACTAAGTTCATCAAATTCTTTTCAAACGAAGAATTAAATTAATCCTTATAGAAAGAGTACAAAATTTATTCTACAAATAGCTATTTTTTTCAAGCAAGTTAAATGTGTGCTGGGATTCTTTTCTTTTTTAATTGTAAGCATTGTGAAGCAGTAGAGTTTGATGAAAAGAATTCCAATCAAAACGTATTGGGAATGAAAAAAGAAGGCAGCATTGCTTGTGGCAATGATAAGACAGAATTGAAGAAAGATTCTTTTTTAGTGCGATTATTCGGATGTAAGCTATTAAGATGATGGAGGGAATTCTATAGGATAAGAACATACAGCAGGACTTCTAAAAGTATAATTTTAAAAAATTTTTGAAGTGGTTTTGATTTCTTACGTTTCAGAATTATTCTTCCACATTTCCTTCGAAAAGAAATGTCTTTTTTAACAACACATTTTGATGGGATTTGCAACTAATTTTGAACTCTCGGTGCTAATTATCCGAGCGAATGTTAAATAAACATATTATCTCTAAACTTCGAAGGATCAGTTTTCTAATTTCGTCTTCGATAGATTCTCCCTAGAAAAATGCTCATTTTTCAATGCTTCATTTACGACTCTGCTTAGCAAGCTGTTTGCACTTGCAGAACTACCGTATGGCTTATACATTTTTGCTTAGCTCCACGAATAATAAAAATGCTTTTCTTAATGAATTTCTGTTGCTTGCAACAGCTATTTTTATAGTCTATGAAAATGATGACGGGACTTTTGTTTTTTGCAGAAGAAAAATAGACCTACCCTTGTTTTTAGAACAATTTTTTTTTTAATCTAAAACAAAATAGCAATCGATGAATTTATGTGTTTTTCATTCTTTTTTTTCTTTCTAACACTTTTTTACTAGTGATTATTTTAACAGAATGTATCATTTATTACTGAAAATACGGAAAACTTAAATTACTTCATACCTGATGCATAAAAACAGCCACTGTTATCATATTTAGCCGATACTAGTTATTAGCTTTGATGATAATAACAATAGCGATTTCAGGTAGTTTCATCAAAGATGAAAAGTGATGAAATAGCAATATTTGTGATGATAATAATGAAGTAATAATTAAATAATGACGAAAATATATTATGCAACTTTTTAAATTTTCTATATGATTCCTTTCTCCTGTTTGAACGAAAGATCACAACAAACTTACGACAGTTCTGATGAAGAATATTTGCTGCAGAACAGAACCAATGCTCCATCCAAGTAGCAGTCCACAGGTAAGCGCGATAACAATGAAAGTTGTGGAGTAGCTTGCTCGGACACCTTTGTCTTGTAGATAAATTAGCAATAATACAACCAGTGCGATGATCTAGACAAAAAATCTTCATGATGATTCATGTATCGCATAAAAATGTAGAGCATCTTAGGTACGATGATTTTAGGCTTCTTTCTAAAAAGAACCCATATAAATGAAGTGATGCTTGAAATTTGGAAATCAGGCTCATTAAAAGTTGAAAACTAACTACAGTAAGTAGCTTGATGACCCAAACAGGAATTGTTGAACTTCGAAAACCAGTCGTACGAGTTGTTGTAACAGTTGTTCGACTTATGATCGGCATTGAGTATAATGAAAGTGTGCTAAATTTCAATTAAGTTTTTTTTCTTGTGTTGAAAAAATGTTTCGAAGCTAAAAAGTTGGCCATAGAATTAAAATAAACATTCCGACTATATATTGAAATTTAATATTTTGGAACAAATATTTCCACAGGAATGATAGAAGATTTTTTTCTGGAACAATTTTGATTAGACGGAAAAAGGAAAAAATTGCTCGTTGGAAATAGAAAAAAAAAAAAAAAGGCCATACTAATGATGATTTAATTAATGTTCACATCGGAAAATCAGTCGCTTTCTGTGATAAATTGGTTAATTCTATTCACTGTAATAGGTTTTGAATAAGGCAACTACCTTCCACGATCCAAGGGAATGAAGGAAATAACTCTAGATGACAAAGTTTCAATATCTTAAGATCCAAAAATAGCCTTGTAGTGCTGGGAAATCAGTGCAGAGCAGTAATCAGTAATAGCATTGAAAGAAGTTAGTTTTGTTAAAAACGAAAAAAAGAAGAAGAAATGAAGCGTAATTTAGAAGCGAGAAGAGTCTACTCTGCTCGAAGAATGGCAAATGCCTTCCTTCCATCAGAGATTCGACAAGAATCAAATGTAAACTTGTGGGTTGTAATGGAGATGCTTCACAACGAAACATCTGTCTTCTAGAGATGATTTTTTCTTTTTTTATTTTTGTGCACAAAGGGCAAGTGAGCAAGTTTCTTCGATTTAAAATAGCCCAGGAATGAATACTGCTTGATCGATTTATCGATATAAGTAAAAATGTCTTCACTGATTTATTTGAAATTTTGATGTAACGTTGCATTCGAATAGGCGCGTGTTTTCATGCAGATAAAGCACGTGTTTAAGAACTTTCGGAGATTTAAGGTTAAATTTTGAACAATCGGACAGTTACATCTTTGTTTACATAGATAGATTAGCTGGAGTAGAGCCCTCTCATACGACACAACTCTTACTAATCAATCAATGATCACCACAACTCTTACCGATCAATCAATGATCGCTACAACTCTTACCAATCAATCAATGAGTTAAGTTGTGGGCATTTTCTGTTTTAATGGAATAACTTCGAATGAATGAGGGAATGTGGTGAGAAGAACCGAGGAGACTGGAGAAATTGAGAGGAACAGATCTGGCATGAATCATTGTTCCTGTCATAAAACCATTCTTCTAGAGCATTGCCAAAAATCAATTTCTTGTTTTCCTTTTTTCCCACTCCATCTCTTCGATAATTAGACAAAGCCATTAATTAGACAAAATTCGTTTAAATTACTTGAAAAATGAAAGGAAAAGGAAAGATTAGAGGAATATGCATGGGGCCACTCTGATTTGAAACACAATTCAAAATTGAAAGGAACAGCCAGCGACGAGCGAACGTTTAGCGCAGAAATTCGGAGCCATCGCATCTCACTCCGCTTTTCACAAACGGCATTTATTCGCAACGGCACATTTATCCATCTCGCCGTTCATTCCCTCATGCCAAACATGCATGCATGCAATGTGCGCGCATAATTACTTGCAAATGAGAGATGAATAATCGAACAAGTAATGCCAATTATTGCAGTTCCATCCGATCTAGCCTTATCATGTTATAGGCATGGATCGAGCCCAGATGACCATGAGGGCCAAGCCTAGACCCACTCACCACTCGAGCCAAGAGAAACACCAGCCCTTAACCGATCCATCCTCTTTCGTTTGTTATCAAATCTGAAATTTAGAAACCAACAAAGATATGGAAAAAATCTGCACTTGCTGAATGAATACTGCGAAAAACAGAGAGATGATGAAAATCTCTATCAGACTTCTCTCTCAATTTTGGTAATATAAGTAGCAATACTCTCAATTCTCTCTCTTCCTCTCTCTCGCTATTTCCCTACAAACAATTTTGCCAATTTCGTGAAACATTCGAGATGATGTCTCACGTGAGATTTGCCCTTTGACTTCTTACCCTTTTCATTTTTCCCGCATTTTCCGCTTGTCACGATGGGATGGCATAGAAGGGAACTTCAAAAATGAATTCGCTTGAATTAAATTTAAATTTTGACTTAAATTTTATACCTGAACTGGTATATATTGGAGAGTTTGAGCTGTCGGATCGGATCGATTGATCTGTCGCTATTTTGAATTGGCAAATGAGAGAACTAACATATTCTGAAGTCGCAAAACAGTACTGTGAATTCGAGGCGATATTTTTAATGTTTCGGTGCGCATTTTAATATCTCTTCAGTGATTTTTTTTTTTAATATCTCTGTCCTCTTCCTTATTTCAGAGATTTAACAATCATTTTGCTTCCGCAAAAGAGAGAAAAGAAATTGAAATTGAAATGAAATTGAAAATGACAAATACAAGCAAAGAAATCAACTTAACAATTTGCCTCTCTTTCTGCGAGAGAAAGAATTTCTTCAGTGAAAATACTTTAGATTTAACAATTTTAACGAATTTTTCAATGCAAAAACAATAAGTAACTGAGATTTTCAAGATCGATTCCAGAAGTTTGCTTCTTTTGGTTTTCATATTTGAAATTTGAAATTATTGCTAATCTTGCAAGCAACTATACAAAGTTTTGATAATATCTTTTGAGGTTGAAGTTGGCCTAAGAGATATGTGCCAAGTTGTGATATCTTGCAGGGAATACTGTTACTTGAAGTGAATCAGTAGTTTTACTAAAATAATCAGCAGCACTTTTTAAGCTTTTCCTCAAATTTTCAGATTCTTTCTATTTCGAATTTTCTTTTTTTTTAAATACTGAATATACATCCAATTATCCGTCGTAAATGTATTCTTCATTTTTCAGATTGCTCCAGCTGTGACTTCCACAAATTGCTCTTCCTCCATTTTTCTTTCCTCACAGTATTTTTCTCTTATTTTCACCGATAAATATTTGTCAAGATTGAATTTCAGTATAAATTCGCTTATATGAAGATAAATTCTGACGACCTCTATCATAGTTTTTATTTCTCTAGAATTAATTTCCGTTCAGTTTAATGCGAATTGATAAATATCAGGATGCAGAAATAAAACTTGCTAAGAATGATGGAAAAGGAAGAAGAAAAGGGAGAGGATTCGAGTAGAGTGAGAATTGAAGTTTGAAGGCATGCCGACATTCTATCGAATCGCCTTAAAACTTTCATTTCCGCTCCTTTTTCATGAGAATTCAATCTTTCTCCCATTTTCAGCAGAAGTTGGTAACTTCTGATGCTCACATGCTGTCACTTATATGTCACGCCATCAGCTGATAAGCTCCTTCCATTCGTCATCACTTCTCCAGCAGCAATGAAGTTTGCTGAAATTTGCCTCGTTTTTCACTTTCTATTCATCAAAATTCTATCCCTCCAGAATGCTACTAAAGGAATGTTAACATCTCTTCTCTAATTACTAATTATGAAATTATCACTTAAATGCGTGTGATAAGGTACAATATCTGTTCAACACTGCATACCACTGTGTTTTCACATGTTTTTACGGGTCGTTTGTTACTATCAGTGTTGTTTATTTTTCGAAACAGCTGTTTGGTAGTATTGTGTGAAAGTAGAATTTTGATCGTCGAATTGTTTTGCCTGAATTTGAAATGATATCTTGCAATAATAATAGTATGATGAAAATAATCATAATGCCTACTGCTGTGATAATTTCTACTGCTGAAGAGTTTCTGGGCAGACAGAAGAAGCAGTTTTATTCGAACAATCGTTATTAAATTCAAAATTGAACTACAAGTCCTCGTATCATGTCTCCTTCTTTTCTTCTCTGATTCTTTTTTCGCCTCATTCGTTCAATTATCACGAAAAAAGAATGAAGCAAGAAGATTAGACTGAACTTTGACATGCTGGAATTTTCCACTTTTATCCGCAAAATTTCCAGTTTTCGGCATAATTTGGATTGCTCTCTTTAAATTACCGCTCTCTTTATATTTAATTTTTTTCTTTTTTGTTCCATTCATTAAAGCATTTTTTATTCTCCGTTTCTGTTTTTTCTCTTTTTTTCTTTCTCTCTTTTTTTTCTCTTTACCAAAAATCGTTCATGTTTGAGAAGTTACTTCATGTAATGTTGATGTTTGCGTTGAAATCTAGTTAGAAATCAGATATTCTTGTCATCAAAGATAGTTATCGTTGACATCTGATGAATAGTTAATGAGAATCCATCTCGCTCTCTGCACTGCACTCTCTTGGGATGAAGTTGTTGCGTGTTGTGCATCGCTATGCAAATTTCCGCTATTAAAAAGAGCGAATGATATGTTTGAGTGCTTCACTGTGCTTCAGCTTATAGATTATTTTGGGGCTTGTTTTTGAGAATTTCCTTGCAGATGGATGACTCCATGCGAGAGATGTTCGATTTTTGCCTGAGGTTTTAATTAAAATGAATTAATGGGCAGAATTGGTACCACGAAATCCTTCTTGCTAAACTGATGTCAGCAGGGTTGCAATCGTTTTACGATTATTTGACATGATGAGAAGATTCGTAAAGAAAGTGATATTTAGAATGGCTAATCAATTATTCGAGTAAAAATATATCCCAGAACTTAATAGTGCGAAGGAATCATGTCAAACATGCTTCATATCATAAATACTGTTGTAATTCTACATGAAGAATTCCAATCATTTCGTCCTTTTCCATTTCTCTCAGCCTTAGATGAATGTTAGTAATATTAAAGTCTGAATAATTTTCAAATAGAAATGCTTGCATTTATTTCACATGAATGATTAGTTATCGACGAGAAAATTGAATAGTTTATTTTTTTTCGATTGGATGACTAATTGGTTTTTGAATGTTACAGGTATGCAACATTACTTTTTATGCAGAAGGAGTAACATGGCTTGTGATACCATTCAACATTTTGCGGAACATCTGTAGGTTTCGATTTTATAACATCTGTCAGCGTTTCACTTTGTTCTGCATATCCAGTCTTTGATGATTACAGCGGCAGATAGTGTAGGTTCTATTTCATTTGATTTTTTTTTTTTTTTTTTTTTTTTTTTTTTTTTTTTTTTGTGCATTAAATCAGTCTGATTGTTGTAGCAATTAGTAATACTTGTTTATTATTAGATAAGAATATAAGACTAAATTTCAGGTAATGAGTTTGGATGTCATCAAGCGAGCTGATCCAACCGATGACTATGAGCTATTGCAGCGAGTGGGTTCGGGTACATATGGCGAGGTTTACAAGGGTAAACATATCAGGTTACATATCCCATTTATATATAGCGAATTTCAGTTTTTCTATTAATAAAATTTCTAATTTCAGTTTTTCTATTAATAAAATTTCTAATTTCAGTTTTTCTATTAATAAAATTTCTACTATACTTGGTATAAATAAAAATAATCGAAGCAATTCTTTTAAATTATTCATTTATTTATATATAATATACAAAAAAAAAGTTTCCAGGTTGATGATGTTTTTGTCTCATTGGTTGAGATTTTTGATGATAGGAGTAAATTTTGAAAAGAAATAAATTGAGATTTTTGATGATAGGACTTTAATTTTGCATATTAGCCTTATTTTTTTATTGTTCACTTCTTGATATTTACTGTTTTGGATATGAGTATATTTTATTCTTCTTATTATTTGTAAATTTTTTTTTATCATTTACTACTTGTCTTTTTTTATTTTTTTATTATCTGTTTTTATTTTATTTTTGTTTTTTTTTTTTTCACGAATTCAAAAATTAGTGGTATGAATATCGGATGTGGCTAAATGAAATCGAGTTATTATCAAATCTATAATTCATCATTATTTGTTTGATATATTCTTAACTTTGATTAACTCCAAAATATTTTCCAGAACAGGCGAATTATCTGCAGTGAAAGTAGTAAAGTTGGAGGCTGGCGATAATTTTGCTGTTATTCAACAAGAAATTTTGATGATACGTGGCTGTGTGCATCCGAATATAATTGCATATCATGGCAGTTATTTGCGTCGTGATCGGCTATGGATTGTTATGGAGTATTGCAGTGGTGGCTCGCTTCAAGACATTTATCACAGTATGTTTTCGTTTTGATTTACTTTAGGATTTTTGAATAGTTATGTTGTTGATGAGGCGCTTATAATTTGTTTCGCGAATTGTGTGGTAGTTTTCATTATTTTTTAATTGAAACAACATGCATAACTCATTTTTTCAAATTAATAAGTCTTCAACACTTGAATCTTCAAATGTTTCGAACGACATGAACCGGAATAAGTTTGCATTTTCATAATTAGTACTAATAAATCAAGGTTTATTTTTATGTACTTTTTTTTCAGACCCTCCCATAAGATAATTTATGCAAGGGAGGACAGATTTCTGCCATAGTGTTTGACAAGCAGGAGGAAATGTGCATTTGTTTTGCTCTCTTACTTTGTGCTGCGCATTTATCAGACTCCAACATTTCTAAAGTTATTTCCTCATTCAAAAAAAAAAAAAAATGAAGCTAAATAATAAGGGCAATCTTTTTTCATTATTTGATATTGATATTGAAGACCCAATTTTTATATAGAGATTTTATAAAAATTTCTTCTAGTGACTGGACCTCTATCAGAGCTACAAATAGCATTTGTTTGTCGTGAAACACTGAAAGGTCTTCAATATCTTCACTCCAAAGGTATGGTACATCGAGACATAAAGGGAGCAAACATACTGCTTACCCATTCTGGTGATGTTAAACTTGGTAAGTAGTACTTTTTTGAATTTAACAGAACATTTAATTTTTAAAGTTATTTGGACTTTAATTTATATTTTTTCCCAGCTGATTTTGGTATTGCTGCACAAATCACCGCTACTATTGGTAAACGAAAATCATTCATTGGTACTCCATATTGGTAAGTAATAGATTTTTAACAGTTCATATTATTCAGAATTAGTTTTTTACTTCTTTTACCCTGATTTCTGAGAAATCCTGTTTATTTTGTTCTTACTAGGATGGCACCAGAAGTGGCATGTGTAGAACGTCGAGGTGGCTATGGTGTAGAATGCGATGTTTGGGCCGTTGGAATTACAGCAATTGAATTAGCTGAATTGCAACCGCCGCTATTTGATTTACATCCTATGCAAGTTCTGTATCTTATGACAAAATCGTCGTACAAGCCCCCAACACTTAAAGATAAATATAAATGGTAAATATTTCATTTACATTGTATTTTACTTTCATTTGAAATTTACAGAAAATTCAAATTGAAAATATGGTTCGGTTCCAGTCAGAGGATAAATCAGTTGCCTAATCTTTCAATATTGTAGTTCTTTGAAAGAATTCGTTTCACAAGATTTGTATAATATTTTGAATCGTCACAGTTTTATGAAATCCAGTTACTTAAAAGAAACTATTTAAAAATAATTGAAAGTACTTTTTCTGTTCCTTCACATGAACGCTATTATTTTGAAAATTTATTTATAAATGATTTGAATTAGTATTCTGAAATATCTATATCAATATTTTATTGTTATTTATTTCTTTCAGGTCACCATTCTTCCATGATTTCATCAAACAGTGTTTAACGAAAAATCCGAAAAAGAGACCAACTCCAGATAAACTTTTAGCTGTATGATTTCAAAAATTAAAAACCAAATTAACTTTTTCTTTTTATATGCACGGAATAACCCTTAGTTTTCGCAAAAATTCATAACCATTTTTTAATCCGAATTCTTTTTTAATCCATTAATTATTTTAGAGTCACCACTTTGTCCTTGGAGCACTTTCGTCCCGAATGACGCGTGATTTGCTGGATAAAGTTAACAATCCTGGTGGTTTATCTTCCGCTTCTGTATTCGCTCGACAATTTTCCGCAATGTATACAGATGATGATGAAGAGGTTTATCTTAAATGTTGTTTATATTCATTTTATCGTAATTAATGAATTAATTTCTTTGGAATGTTGTACTATTTCTGTTAGCTTATTCAGAGCGAAGAACTGACAATATCACGAATAAAGTCACGCGGCCGTGCATGTCCCCGTGTTGCTCAAGATGCAATACGTGTGTGTGATGATGCAAATGCACTTATGGCGCGAATTTGGGGAGAGCCGTCAACTTCTGAAGTCTCTGTAGCTAATTTAGGTCGACATTATCACGAGGTCAGTTTTTCATTGTGGTTAAAAGTTAAAAAAATTACAGTTATAATAGCTACTCTGTATAAAATTTGAATACATTTGTAAATTTTTCATGTATTTTAAGGATCGCACACTTCCTGCCAAAGAACATCCACCATTACCAGATGTTGTACAAGCCTTATCCTTGCTTAATGATAACGATGGTGTTATACATGACATAGATGATGGAACCTTTTGTTCATTAGAACAGATTAATGGTAATTCTTTTCTATTTATTAGATTACTATTAATACTTGATGGAATTTATACTCATGAACTAAAAAGAGAGAAATTCCAAAATTAAAATCTGAAATTCCAAAATTTGAAAATCTGAAAATTCGGAACAAATTTTTTCAGATCTAGAAAAAAAAAAAAATTTGTCTGTTTTTTTTTTTTTTTTTTCATTAATAATATGCGAATCTTTTAACTTTATTACCCGTAATATCATTTAGGTTCTTCGGGTTCAGATTTTTTTATGCCTCAACGTCCACCACGTACTAAGCAGCCAATAAAGCGATGCTCATCACTCGAATCACCACATTCCGATCCATATGTAGACGAGCAAGTTAGACATCGGGTTAATGGTTGTGCAAGTTATGTTCTTCAACGGCCTCAGACTTGTTTTGGATTGCCACCAACACCAAAGGTATTTTACTGAAATATAAACTTAGACGTAACTATTAACTTATTTGCTAAGAAATTCTTCATTTCATAATCTGATTAGTGAGTTTTGAAAGATTTTCACAAATACTATGCTTTTTAAAACTCATAATTTGCTAGGTCGCAATGGGTGCTTGCTTTTCGCTTGTCTTTCATGATTGTCCTTTACATATAAATAGTACCGCAACATGGATCCATCCGAACACTTCTCGCCAATTTTTGTTGATTGGTGCAGAGGAAGGAATTTTCACGTTGGACATGGATGAACTGCATGAAGCGGCAATGGTTTTGATACATAAAAGACGCTGTTCATGGTTGAATGTGCAGAAAAATGTTTTGATGGCAGTACAAGGTTTAATCATTAACTTCTTCAAAATGAAATTGAAATGCACTGTCATGTTTTGATACACTAAAAATATATATTTGTGGAATTCAAACAAAACCAAAGTAAGGGATTATTAGAATATGCAAGTTGAGATGTGGTTAGTAAAGAATTCATTTAAACATGTTTGCTGAGTTTTTGAAGTTTTATATGATGAAAATTTCAGGAAAAACTCCATATCTTTATCGCCATGATTTGGTTGCTTTGTCGCAACGAAATCTTACACAAAGGATATCAAAACCAATGAATAAGATTCCCGAAAAATATTTGCCAAAAAAACTTGCTATTACTACACGTTTACCTGAAACCAAGTATGCATTTGAACAATCATCTTTTTTATGATTTTATTATTAATTACAGAAACCGCACTCTTATTCTGATCTGATTTTTTGTTTTATAGTTTCAAAAAGATTGAAAATTTGAACTTTAGAGGATTCGGAAATATTTACGAAGTTTCGTTAGCATCTCAAATTTTTATTGACTAAACAGTACTAACTTACAGAGATGTTATCCATTGCAATGTAGCTCGAAGTGGTGTGAATGGTAATGTATATCTCTGTTGCGCTACACCTTCTGCTGTAATATTATTCCAATGGTACGAACCGTTGGCTAAATTTCTTACGCTGAAATCAGTCGAAATGCGCATTTCTCATTTTCCACTTCGACCTTTTCAGTTGATATACTCTGCCGGAACAGATGCTGATTTTCCGAAAGTATGATTTCGGAGTACTTTATGAAGCACTTTTCTATATTTCTGTCTTTTAAAAATGATGAGAAATTATAAAGAAGGAATCATTTTATTCGACAGCAAACAATGATATAAATATGTCTTTCATCTATAGGTTTGTTTGGCGGTTTACAAAGGGGTAGGACGTAAATTTCACCTCCATTATGTAAATTTTAACGACGAAAGTGTGCATTGTGACTTGGATGGACAAGATCGAGCAGCTTGTCTTAGTGTTGTCGCATTAAAACAAGTCGACAGAGTGAGTTCCTTTTTTTCTTCTTTTACCGAGTTTCTTTTATCCAAATTTTATATAAGCTTTTAAAATTTATTGAAGATGCTCAAAAGTGAGGTTCACCAAAATTATTCATAATTAATTTACTCACATGGTAGAAATGTTTCACTTACAATAGTATTTTGAATGCACTGTTTTATTATTTTGCATTTTTTCTATGAAAAAATTATTTAGGATGCATTATTATTATGCTATGAAAATCGATGTGTTGTGATCAATCAGAATGGATTTGTTAAGTCGTCTCGTCTTTCACCAGCACAATTCAAATTTGGTTTTCAAATTGAAAATCTTGTATCGCTTTCAGACTCAATTCTTGCTTTTTATTCACATGGCGTACAGGTATGAAATAAAATTGAAATGTTCGTTATTGCTAGCGAACATTAGAATTTGAATTATAATAAAACTACAAAGTAAGGAAAGTATAGGGTAGAATAGTAGTGGAAATGGTAGAAATGATGGAGAACTGCTCAAATATTTAACTTCAGGGTCGTGCATTTGTTGATGGTTCAATTACACAAGATATCAATGATCCAAATAATATATATCAGGTTGTAGGAAGTGATAAGTAAGTTTTTGTTAAATTTAAAAAAAAAAAAAAAAAAGAAAAAAAAGGACAAAACATCCCTTCTATACGGTAATTGAAAAAGCATGCTGGTGAGTAAAAGGCTATGAATTATCCTAGTTTTTGAATTTGACGAAAACTTATATTTTATGTTAATTATTGTTATTAATTGATCTGTTCAAAATTATGCAAATAAACATATTTATACTTCCAGATTGATAGTTTTAAAACGGAGAGAAACATCTGCAGCCACAGATTTATGTGATTTATGTATATTGACTGGTCATGAAAGTACTCTGGCTGGTTAATGGCCTCTTGCTATAAACTAGCTTGATCATTCGAGCTAAAAACTTGGTCATACGACAGTTTTGGTATTTTAGTTTGTTAATTTTTTCATCAGCGACTTCTCCCTTGCTTGAGAAAATCATGTTATTAAAATTGAGGTTTCAATTTTGAGTTGTAATTCGAGATAATTAACATATATGTAATTGTTCCGATGATAATTTAAAACCCCGTAATTTTTGATGTTGTAAACAAACTTCGAATTTTTAAAGGAATTCCAAAACAAATAAGAAAATGTTACAAAATTCACTAAGTGATTAAGAATCTTCATTGATACTTTCCATTTCCCTTTAGAAATTATCTTCATTTTTTCTCATCTCTACTACAGTTGTCTTGTGATAATAAGTGTTGTGACAATACTCTTTTTTCCGTACCATTCATTTGGTTAATAAAAATTAGATCAGTCGTGGGAGTTTGAATAAAATTATTATGGAATGCTGTGAAATAATAGCATCTATGGTTAAAATATTAAAGCAACGAAACCTGTTGGCTTAATAACTGAAATTGATGGTAACAAGAGATCTTTACCTACTTCTAATATCTTATTTTTCGGAAGAAACCTTTTTAATTATCAGTTCTTTTCACTATATTCATCCTTGCAATTTTTCTGTATTTTTTTTCTCATGCAATAGTATTTTCATGTATTGTTTAATTTATGCAATTCTTTTAACTGCATTGATTTTTATTTAGATTTCCTATAAAACTAAAATTTCAGGTCTAAAGATCTGTTTTCGGATCAACTCTCCGAGTGAGATTGAATATTTTACGTTAAGTATCTGTCCAAATTCTCTTGTAGTAGGGATTCGGTGACACCATTTTTTGATTACACTCATTATAAAGTATTCATATGTTATCATTACCGTAAATCCCAGTTTTTTTTTATCCATCTTTTTCCAGTTGAAAATTCTCATTTTATATGAGATTGTTCATCAGTGTTTGCTGTTCTTTATGTTTTGAAATAAATTATTTCAAATAACATTTAACCTAACTTCATTTAATTTAGTTTAGATTGGTCATCATGATCTCGGATTAGAATTTAGATAGTGTTGAAATCAAAAAATTTATCTAAAGGGCTCAGATGAAGTTAAGATTCAAAAGCTGATTTAGTTCACGATTTTTTATAAATAAAGACAGAAAAACAGATTATTTCTTCATCCATATTATATTCATATTTATTCAAAATTCATTTCCCCTTTTCAGAATGCGCTTGCTTCCAAACTATGACTTCTTTCTGGATGAAGCCGAAAGTTTTTTGCTAGCTGGAAATAGATTATTCAAAAGTTGCTGAACGAATTGAAATCAGTGGCTAGTGACAGTGTTTATATCCAACGTTGAATGCATGAACTGCTCTATTCTTCACACAGTTGCAGGCTTGTAGATTTTCTAAATGTGGTTGGGAATTCTATCACTTAATGAAATAGAAGACAATAGATATGACAGGAGCAAATAAAACAGATACGACAAAAAAAGTATTCATAAACAAATTTTAAGTATTTTAGAAATTAAAAATGCAAGATAAGTTGGTATAATACACTAGTTACTGATCAAACTAGGCCAAAGGACTAGGCAAGATATTTATTCTTCAGTCTTGAAAAAAAAATATGAAGTATATGAATCAGACCAGATAACTTTGGTAAATTCCAAACTAATGAAGAGGGAACAGCTTTAAAAATTATCTGGAATACGTGACGGTAAGATTTGCGAATATCAAATTTCAAATTAGGTAATACAACCTAAATCTTAATGCCTCGTCTGTAAAGTTTGATGATGACGAATATAAATAGTGCTAAAAATAGCAGTAAATGTTATTAACAAGCCAAACATAGACCAAACAGACATCGGATGACCATAAGCTACTGTTGAAAGTAATATGGAAAGTATCTGCCGTAGCGTCATCATCACCGCAAATATCACAGGCCCAAATCGTTCAATGATGGCATAAATTACAATCTGGAAGAAAAGTTCATGATATCAACTCTTCAAAAAAAAAACACACACAAGAATCTTTCTTTTAACGATTTGAACAAAATAGCATATTACATGCCTTAATTATGAAAATCATATAATAAAGTAATAAACTAAAAATATTTGTTAAGAAGATGATTAACAGATCTACTAAAGCAATCTGAATGAAATCTTAACATCTAATGAAAAAATTACGCAAAATTTAGGACAAATTTGGATTGAAATAGCGAATTTTAAAGTCATGTTTTAGCAAACAGGATTCCGACAGAATAGTTAATAAACTACGACATAAATAACTGAAAAAAAGAGTGTAGAATTCTTATGAAGAAATTCTGAACCAATAAACAATATGAGAATTTCAAATTCAGAAAGTAAGTTTTCCTCATTTTTCATCCTCTTAAAAAATAAAAAATAAACTTGTCCTAAAGCGCCTGATAAAGATAACAAAAATATGTCTCGGCCAAATCCTTCATGAGTTGCTAAAAAACGAAATGGTGAAAGAAAGGTTCCTTGTTCGACAAGTGTCACAAAGCACAACATCATACTGAACATATTTACACCAAACATCATCTGAAGAATAACAAATAGATGAACACGCTTTGAATTAAAATTTAATATTTATAAATAAAATGATTGTGTTTGTCATGTGATTTCTCTGCCAAAAGACAAATTTTTATTGCACAGTTCCGAATATTTACTTTGTTCTTTATTTTCAGTAACATCGATGGGTAAAATTTATTGGATTTAATAATGATTTTATAATTGAGTAAAACAACATCGGGAAGACATATTTCAAAGCAGTATAACTCTAACATAACGAAAGCTAAAAAAATAGATCTTATATAAGTTACATATTATGTCAAATATCAATATTCAAGTAATTAAGGACAACTTGCTTTGAGTTCTAATTCCATAATTTTTCGTTCAAAAAAATTATTTAATTGACAACCTGATATTTGGAAATTCGTGGTCGAACATCAAAGAGTTTTTTCTGCCAGTTCAAAGTGAAAGCATCAAATAAAAGATAACCGGACATCAAACAGATTCCAGAAACAGTAGTCACACGATCGGAAGATGAAATTACTATAAAGTGAAGAAATTACCAGCAATAAGCATAAATATTTTGATAAAGAATCATAAAGAGTGAAGTGATAAGTACAAGTAACATTTCACCATACTAATCCCAGTTCTTGCAAAGCTTTTTTGTATTTACAATGGAGAAGCAAAACACTCCACGAAGACATCCAACATTCATGTTATCGGCTAAATCTTTTCAATTTATTTATTTCTACTTCGATTTTTCCTTTCCCACTTGATGTGTCTTTTTTTTTTTTCCTTTTTAACAAAGCCATAAAATAAATGAAGCTTATTCGTTTTCAAGAGAAATCATTTGCTCATTTTATCCATTCCACGAAATTATCGAAATTTCCTCAACCAGAAGTTTTTTTTCCTCTTATCACTATTATCAAACATACGACTAGATCCAAATCCTTTAGAACTGTTTGAGAGAAGAAACAATGACGCTCCAAATGCAAGCATAATAGCACACGCACATTCGCCATATCCATAACGTTCACCTCTGACAATGAAGCCCATTAACATCGTTGGTATCACTTTTGATGCTTTGCAAACTGTCTCAAAATATTTCATTCTACAAAATTTGACTTAAAAGAAGTGACAATTTATTTCTCTGATAGTAACAACGAATTCCTTTTTACTGCACATTTAGACGGGGAATTATTACTGTATCACAAGCCTAGAATGAAATTCAAATTATTTACTCATTCATTGAGTTTCATTAATTTCTAGTTTCTGAGAAGTACCTGAGTTGGAAATGAAACGAATTTCAGTGCTTCATACTGGCACCATGAAGAAAGCGTATTGGAAAACGATGTAAACGAATGTTTATAAAATGGTGGAACGTGAGGAGGTTCTCTATAATAAATTATCAATTTTAAACCTCTAAGATATCTCACCATTTAAGTAATTCTAGGTTCACAATTTGTTAATTATAAGGCTTCTGTTTAAGCTTCTGTTACTTTATATTATTGTTATATTGCTATACATTATTGTTAACAAATACAAATTTTTTAAACCGTAAAGTTTGCATACTATTCGATGAATTTTATGAAATTTTCGACAGCTAAAAAAATAAATAGTGAAAATACTTTTTCCAATTCGAAATCAAGTAGGTTGCACACAGAACAATAGCAAAAACACGATTCATGAAAACAAGAAATTGAGTATTTTCAAATTTGTTTAACCGATGATCCACAGTTGATAAGTAAGCCTGAAATAAAAGCAATCGATTCTCCCTGCGTAAGTATTTGGAAAATATTTGAAGCAAATATCTAAAAACAGATCATTTTGACGAGAACGATTTCATCTATTTAATTTTCTTTTTTTTTTTTTTTTTTTCTTTCAGATTGCTTTGTTTCTTCATTATAATTCCTTCATGCACATATCTCTGTAATTTATGCAGAAAATATATTTAAGCTAAAAGCAAAACATTGATACCTTGAATAGTCACCATGAAAATCGTAAAGAGTTGAACTAGGAGTTCAAATATTTCAGTCCGATTGTGAAATAAAAGCAACCTTTTGAATAAACATTAATCAAAAATCAATCAGTCAGAACAAAATTTAAACCTGTGTCATAATCCGTTCTTGAATATAACCCATTAAAACAAGCGTGATTAGGAGACTTAAAAAATATAAAATAAGATGGAGAGATTCACGGCGGAGATTCTTTTTTTGTGAAACGACTGAGGTCAATTTTACAGAATCAGAAATTATCAATTCATATTCGGGTTTCGCAAGCGCAAACCTGCGCAGAAATGAATGAAACAATGTTGCAGACTCGAAACCATCTTCTGCAAAAAAAGTCTTCTATAAATGTAATAAGGTTGTTATATTTTGTTGAATGATAATTGTTAACATATTACTTCATCATAAACCGATTTCAAATGATATATGATATTCCACAAAAACATTTCTTACCGGCAGTTCTTCGACGAACATAAAAAACCACGAGAACTACAGGAATCGAAATAGTCCCATAACTCAAAAGAATGAAGAAAAACCGAATGAGCCAAAAATCATTCGAGTAGGAATCAATCATAGCTAAAAAAATTTCATATAATTGTAGAAGAAATCATCAGAATTTGAATGAGTAAATTACAATTTTTGTCTGATTGAAATGATAATGCTGATTTCATTTCAACTACCATTTCTCGCTTCTCTTTCGATTATTACGGCTGCATTTTTTAATGGTGACTTTCTTGCTCAATGTCATACCAATCGTTTGAAGTTAGGAAAAAAAATTTCATTTGTACCACAACTTATCATGGAGTTATTTAAATATATCATTTTCAATGGAAAGGAAATTTCGACTATCCATTAGAAATATTTCTTTTGTTGAATTCAATAAATTTCTCTGATTATATAAGTAACTTTTTTTTATCTGTATCCAAAAATTAAACCTCAAAGATTCGACATGAACATAAAATTATATATGGATAACTTTTATGTTTGCTCTCGTTCTTTTATCATAACGAATAATTCTCATGCCTGCTCAGTATATCTTTTTTAGCATAATATTACCATACGAATGAACATAAGCGCGATTGGCTCAATATTCTAATTCGTGATAAAGAATGCCAAATGCTGCCCAAATGAGTAAGAAATTTACTAACACCAAAAAACTCAATTTTTGGTCTGTCATTCTTCGAGTAATATTTAAACTGCAATAAATATTCATAAATCGAAGTTTTTTTCTTTTTCATTCCTTTTCTTTCGGGAAAAATCAATCAGAACTCGAAAATACTACAAGCAAGAGACTTTCCAAAACTTTGTAACTAGCAATTTCGGGCAGCGATTTGAAATGTATCGCAAATAATTACTACAATACATGAATTTTTTTTTACTCATGCTGCAAATGTTAAATTTAGAAAGAGCAAATTAAATGCGTTTCTAATATATATCAGTAGGAAAGACAGAAGAAATAATCACTTTATTATATATCATCGCTCTCTTGTTATAATTTATTTTAAGTCTGTCTAGAGAAAAGAAGAGAAGAAGTAACAACGCAACAATTCTAACGGATAATTGAATTTGCAGTTCACTTGCGAAAAGAAACTTAAAAAAAAAAAAAAAAAAATGAAGCTCCCTACCACTCCGTAAAAAATGCCTTATTTGAAATGCCCATTCAAATCATCACCCATATTTAAATTAATTTCATCATTGAGTAAACTTCGAGAATAGCAATAAACAGTGCAGTAACTCTTTTTCCGATTTCTCTCATTAAATTCATTGCATTTATTGAATCAATAAAATTAAATTAAAACTCTCCCAGCTGTACTAATCTTTTTTGGCGTAAGAAACGATTCATGTAGCATGCTCTACATATATAATAAGGTTACTTTAACCAAAAATCAATTCTATCTTTGATATAAAAGAATTTGGAATGGTATTCCTAAACAAAAAATACGAGAAAACGAGATCATTTAAGATTCTATGATATTATGATTTCTATGATTACAAAAAAACGATCAATTTTAAGTTCAGTCTCAAAAAAAAAAACCCAAGAAACCAGCAAATCTTTTTATTATCCCATTCAGTCAGTTAATCAATAATAATCATTACCACTCTCAATCTGCAAATCAGTAGAACCAGTTTTTGCTTCTATTTGTAGCCTTATAAATCAGATATACCTGTCACTTAGCATTATCTGATGTTTTACATCCCAACCCTAGCACACGCAGTTTTCAAATCTATTGTAGCACAAAAATCGATGTATTATTTCGATATATATTTCCTTGGATAGAGTGGGGCATATCCATGGAAGACCCGTGTATTACACAATCTTTTAAGATTTTCTAGAAACCTACCCACAAGGCAGATGATTTTCATAAACTCTTCGCATTTCCTTCATCTGTCATCTTCACAAAACCATCAAAGATTGAACTGAAAGAAACAGTTATCATTGTTGTGTTGCACACCATCATATTTCATTTCCTAGACTGAATTATTAAAATGAAAACCAGGAAGCTTATAAATTTTGTTTTAAAGTAGAAAGAATCCAGTCAAATACTAATTTCAAGTATCAAGCAACCCTGAATTTTCAAACACTAGAAAGACTATTTCAACCGAAAAACGTAACATAGCGTTGAAAATTCTAAGAGCAAAAACAAAACTTTTATTAAGAAGAAAACCAACATATACAAACCAGTAGTTAAGCTAATAAGCAGGAAAAAATATACACCAAAACATAAAGAAATAAATGGAATGAAAGAAAAACACTTTTCAGATGCAAAAATTGAACAAAATCAAATGTGACACATCATGCACTTATAGTTTCCTTGACTAATATATTCAAAGTTACACAAACTTATTTGTTTGATTTAGGTTATCATAAATATCGTAATAAAGTCAGTATCAAAAAGAATGCAATAATTTCTCGCCAAATGAAACAGCATCTCTAAAACTAACCTCAATAACCAAATTAAATCTTTAAAAATTGTAAGTTTTCATTATTACAAGAATTGATCCCAGATTAAATAAATTTATGTTGCCTAACTACAAGAATCAAAAATAGTGAAACAGGAAAACTTTTGTGATTTCTGAATATTTGTTGTACAATAGCACAAAAAACAAATACAGCAATGAAGTGAGCAAAAATCCGCCTGTTTTCAAAACGATGAATGCTATAAAAATTTTAGAAATGCCCAACACAACATTCTCTTCTTTATAATAAACATTGTTCGACTTATATATAGTCCAAAACTAGCAATAACACCAGAAAAGTGATTCTATATTACGATGTGGCAAAAAATATTGAAGCCTGCCTGAATAAGAATTTATTTCATCGAATATAATGAAATAATTATATGGAGAATTATACATGTACTTAAGCAACAGAATAAATCCAACAAAATTTCCTTCGATTTTCTGAATACTTGTGAAATTTGACCAATATATACAAGCATTTCATCGCAAATAAAACAATAACAACCCGAAGATGATGGTAATGACACATGTAAAGTTATTTCGAAAAACAAATGAATTTTTTTTTCATTTCGAAAAACAAGTAAAACAATCATTAACTCCAACCTATTATTCTTTCTTCTGCAATACTGAAGATTTCCCAGAGTTTAAATCTGAATCATTATCTTCCGATTCATAACTTGAGTCAGAATCACTATCCGATGATGACGAGGAAGATGTCGATATGTCAGTATCTGAATCATCCTCGCGCACTTTTTTTTCCCTTTCTGTTGGCTCGTCTTTGATATCATTATCTTCCACGTTTCTGTCAGCATCTTTTTCGATTGGCAAAGCTATTTGCGTAAGTCTTTCCTTCCATCTTTGAGCAGCTTCGAATAGTTTCATGCTTCCTTTTGAAGCTAGAATAAAATTATAAAGTGACAGTCAATAAAGAACAAATATACCCTAAATATAAATACAACGATGCAGGAAAATGAAACATAAAAAATTCTGTAAAAATATTTACAATTAATCTTGCAATCAATGTATGTCTTACTTTGTTCATCTGGAAATATATAATCAAAATATTCCTCCCAGCCAGCATCCACACCGTCCTCGGTCTGAATTTGACGACGTCTTTTCACTTTTTTCGGCATTAGACGAGAAACCTGGAAAATTATCGCAGTGATTTTTAATTTTACCAAGGAAGAGCATCAATAAGTCACAAATGATAAGATAAAAATTTTAGAAATCAAAAGAGGGGTAATTCGTTAGAACTAATCACACAAGATTACAACAAACTTAGTAGACGATAAGTTTTTCCGCTTTGGTTATCTTTCCATTACATTGTATAATGTTATGAAAGATGTTCAAATTCTATTGTAATCTCAATTTAGATACAATATAATGAAGTTACATCAGGCGTGTGTAGATGATATGGAAGAGTTAATAAACATTTATGAAATCACCGGAATTTAACTATGATCAAAGCTTGCTCCCACGGCAAATTAAACAAATCAACGAGGGTCTTTGATTTAGACAAAAAAAAAAAACCTCACTTTTAAAATAATTCTAGTTACAAGCTAAAAATTCTAAGCAAAAATTATAAAAATGCAAAACTCTTGGAATAAATGTAATATGAAATAAAGCTAAATCGAAATAAATTAATTGACCAATTTAGGTTAATTACCATGAAAATATTATGTTACAAATATTTTTAAAATTGACAAAATTCTTACTGCTGCTGCAGAATCTTCGTCACCGTGTTTAGTTTCAAACATCATCCATGATTCGAGAAGTAACAATCTTTCTTCTTTTTCACTACTTGCCAGATTCCTGTTGGCGCGTTCGTATGTCTTGCGTGCGCCCTCCACGTCACCTATCAATAATTCAAATTCCGCCAAACTTATCCAAACCTGAAAAAGTTGAGAAAGAAAAAATTTTATTCGAGTTATTCTAGAATTTCGTTCGTCTTTGAAGAATCGAAGCTGAATTTGACTGATAATTTTTTCTGACTATTTCTTCCTAGTAAATCATTGGATATTTGTTTAATAATAAGAGCTTTCAAATGAGTGACAGGATTATGCAGTGATTAGTCAGAAATTCGTCAAACTGATCAAAAATGAGAAGTTAATAATTACTTAATGTGTCTGCTTGACTTATGTCATGTAGATTAGCTCCTTTAAAACAGTAAGGTTTTACTTGCTCATTGTTCTCGTATATTTTTTTGATTTTTAAACCCATTCTTCTTGTATATTTTTAATTTAAAAGTAAGACAAAGAGGGATGAAGCAAGACAAAAAAAAGATCTGAAGTTGAACACACCTGAAAAGAATATGCTATATTTGAAAAAAATGCGAAAGAAAACAGCCTTAAATCTCAAAAATTCTGACTAACAAAAGTTACTTTTATGTGGTTCGTCCGTTCCAAAAGACTACTATACAACTGACGAGCTCGGTCATATTCTTCTTGACTCACTTCGAAATCAATAAAGGCTTTCCATAAGACCTATAACAAATTTTAAAGTTTTCTAAATATTTTTACTACTTGCTAGCAAAATTCTTCTATTTCTTCAAAATCATTTTTCTAAATAAAGAAGGTAATTTCTAAACAAACTTCAGGCATATCTAATGCAGGTTGTTGCACAGCCAATGCAAAAATTGCGCGTGCACGGTCAACGTCGCCGAGAAGCGTTTCCATTTCAGCAAATTTAATCCAGGTATTACTATTTTCTGGAGCATATTCCAGAAATTTTCCATATAAAATCCGGCATCGATCAAATTCACGTAATTGTAATTCAAGATCTATGTAACTTCGGAAAAGTTTATTCCGAGGACACATTCCAATTGCATTTCCCTGTAATTACCAATCTTAACTACAAAAATATAATTTTCAAAGCAAAATTGTATTTATTTATTGCACATTATTTATCAATATTCCAATAAAATTTTAAATTTTCCATTTAAAATTTTATTTCAGTTTGATTTTAACTTATTAACTCTCCATATAATTGCTTATAATTCTAAAAGATGATAAAATACAATTTTAAATGAAGAATACTTAAAAAGTATTTTAAAACGCACCATAATTTTACGTGCATCAGATAAGCGAAGTTGTCGCACTTCGAAATAAGCAAACATCACCCATATCTTTGAAAAAGTAAATTTTTTATGAGGAATGACTTGTAAGCAAACTCTGTAAACATCTCGTGTTTTCTCTATGTCACCAACATCCAATTCTTGGTAAAGCGCATAATTAATCCATAAATAAATGTACCGCCGCCAATACCTGCCCAAAAAAAGCAATTATTTCAACGGAAAAGTCGGTTTCGAAATGCTTACAAAAAATGGCCGTTTTTTCATGTATTTTAAATTCCATATTTATTAATCATTTTATCTTAACGGTTTCCATAATAATGACGATTTTTCTTTTACATTGTCCTTTAATGTGCGCCCAAAAAAGACAAATTTCCCAATTCTCTAGTAGAAATGAAATGCGAAATGTAGTTTAACACTTCCAATATACAATCCATAATTTAATGCATTCGTATCTATATCATGATTTACTCAAATCACCTCGTATCTATATCATGATTTATTCAAATCACCGATTAAATTAAAATATACCTTTTTTCAGGTTGAAGAGGTACATTGGCTATTGCTCTCTCAAATGTATCTTCCATCTCTTCACGATCAATTTTCTCATTTTGTAATAAACGAATGTAATCAAAC
The DNA here is from genome assembly GCA_002249935.1 of Onchocerca flexuosa. Lineage (NCBI taxonomy): Eukaryota > Metazoa > Nematoda > Chromadorea > Rhabditida > Onchocercidae > Onchocerca > Onchocerca flexuosa. The sequence goes on from KZ270027.1 coordinate 66,567, forward strand.
CAAGCATCGTAATTATACGAATTTTCGGCAATTTGCTGAAATAAATCTAATTACACAAAAATGATTAATATTTTAAAAGATTTCGAATTTATCTGTTACAATTCAAAAACATATTTTAGAAAAATCGACAATTCCATCAAGTACTATCATATCTGCAGTTCTTTATTCAAGATTATTAACCTCTTCATACTGATGGCGCCGTTTACTAACAATTACATTTTCGATCCCCGCTCTTTCACCATATTTTTTCTCGTGAATGGTGTAGAATTTAAATATTTCGCCAGTCCGATCAGCCGGAAGGTGATCTAATCCATATCTGCAAAATCACAGGAAAAAATATCAAAGAATAACTTCACTCTTAATTATAAATGACTTAAATCAATCAATCCCAAATGCAACCTAAATTTAACTACTATCAATAATCCGAATCAAAGATAACAACTATACCTTTCTAACATATTCAATGAAATGCGAATCATTTAAACAATCACGCTATACCTGTAAATAACCCTTGATCTCTCATGTTCCTTCTGTCGTTCTTCAAACTGAGCAAATGCAATTAGTAACACTTCATTCAAATTTTCCTCGCCAAAATATTCCAGTGCTCGTTCATAAACCTAAAGCTAACAAATGAAGAAAATAATAATCACTGCATAATTTTGCGAATATTATGATTTCTTGATAAATTTTACTAAATCAAATTACTGCTTCGAATTATCAATGAAGCTTTTCATGCAATTTTTTAATACATTGATTTTTTGAAGCATACATATATTAGACAATTAATGATCACAACACTTAAATGTACTGCCATCCATGTTCCTCAGTCATTATTTTTTTCTCTATAATTTGCAAACTTATTTCTCAAACGGTAGAACGAAAACTGCAATCTATCCAAAACACTTACAGCACGGGCATTTCCAATATAACCGAATCTTTCTTCAAATTTTGCATAACGCAACCATTGCTTCACATCGTGTCCATGAACATGAAGAAAACGTTGCCAAATAGTACGCGCACGATCAATTTCTTTGTAGCGAAGTTCAAAATTGACATATGTTTGCCAAGCTTGCTCTGGTGGTTCCCATTCCATCCAGCGTTCAAATACCTATGCTAAGCTACATAAAGTATGAATTATAGAAAATCTATCGCCACGATTTATGCATATGGATTAAGTTTATTCCTACTCATTTCCATGAATGCTTCCAATAATATTTGCGACCATCGATCTTTTAAAATAAAATGAAGAATTCAGGCTTAAACAACAAAAGATTCATACTTGTCTTGCTCCAGGTATATTTCCGACCAGTTCTTCCATGTATGAATATTTCAACCAAAACTGTGTAGCTCGAGGCAAAATAGTGACTGCTCTATCCCAAATATTTCGTGCATGATTAATTTGTTTGTTCCTAAAATATTATAAACACTGAATTCAATTCACAGCTGCTTCAATATAATAAGCAATGACAGATAGTAGGCTTCACGCATCAAAGCTAAGCTGCTATTCCAAGAAAATTAAAAAATTTACCTCATTTCCATTTCCGCATATTGCAGCCATAATGTGATAGAACGATGATCGGTATCAAGTGCTCGCTCAAACACTGAACGAGCTCTTTGCATTTCACCTATATTTTCTTCCCATTTTGCATATTTTACCCAGTTTGCTATCTGCGAACGATTTTTACGAATGTTATCTTCGAATTCCTTCCTGAAAGCTTTAAACCATAAACTTGCCCTAATACTATGTTTTATACCCAAATTCAATAGTAAAAGTAACATTAAACCTCATGAAGTTCTGAGTGCGAAGATTTAAAATTCAGCAGATTTTATTTCCTGATGCCTGAATTTAAAAATTCAGGATGGAAAATGTAATTTGAAAACTTTATCAATACGTACCTACGCTTCCTCTGATATTCGGCTAGCTCCTCCGGATCCGATATTTTAGTTTTTGGCGGTGGTGCAACAATTTCTAAATCACGTTCTTTTGCTTCACGTAACAACTGTTCCGCTGTTATTTGTAAAGCTGCTGGAGCCTGAAAAATTGACAAAAGTGTACTGAATGTTTTCATATTTGCAAAATAGTTCGGTAAATAAATAAATAAACAAAATAAATAGAATCATCATAAATTCTTAACTAAAATTCGAAATTAAAAAACCAAAAGCTTCTTTACACACAATTTTTAAAACTCAGCCATTGATTGCAAGGATCGTAAGATTTCATTTCTTAGGTCCAATTGAAATTAAGAATTAAAAATGAAATTAAATCATTCGTTGAAAAATAGGTTTTCGCAATGACATACTTTGTTTTTTACTTTAGCTGCTTTCTTCGGTAACCGCAAAGGCTTATTACCCGGCAATTCTTCGAAATCATCCATCATTTGCACCTGAAAAAGAGCACAAAAACTTTAAGCTGTTGCTCCCAGAGACAAAGCTTAGCTGCGAGTCCTCAAATAACGACCCGTCGATACCAAACTCACAATTCCGCGATCGTTCCTTTGTCACAACCCCCACCTAGTAGATCTGCCCCGTACAACATCTAAGCAGAACCCCATCTCCCGCACCTCGCTCTGTATCACACTGCCCGAGTCGTTGTGAAAATGGCGGTTCCACTTTGGAACATGAAACTAGACTTAAACCAACGCCAAAACATAGAAATTCAGGAAAAACCTGTAAATGTGATGTAACGTACAAAGAGGAAATGGGAGTAGATATTGTGGCGGATATTCGGATACTGTAAAGGCTTCAGCAAACCA
>KZ270027.1:69844-82075 GCA_002249935.1 Onchocerca flexuosa
TTTGGAATTATTACCGCGCTTCCTGACCTCAAACTTGGGTAATTATACCATCTTTTGGAGTTTTTCGACAATATTACGAACTTTTACCGAGAACACAGTTACTCATCAATTTGCACCAGTACAGCCCAACAATTGTAAAATCTCCTTTATTCTGATTCAAAGACAATCATACTAAAGAATATTTCAATTCAAATTCTTAATGCTATTAAAAGATAATGGAATTTAAATACGGTACTTTCCAATAAAAGAAAAATTCAGATATATTAACAACATTAGGTCATTTAGAAAGACACCGAAAAAATTTGAAAATCCAATCTAAATTCACGCATAAGCTCTTGTCAAAAACAATAACAGTGAAGGGAACATTTAGTGAAATCTTATTAAAATATCGCATTTTGATAGAAAAAAGTGACAATGATGTATTTAGATAAAAAGGCAAAAGAAAAAAAAAGAATAATAGGATAGTAATGCTCTTTAAAAATCATAAAGAGATCTTCTAAATTTTAATAAGAACGCTGATTAAGATAATAAAGAAAAGGATTGATAAAAAATCTTAGAGAGTCATCGCACTATTGACAACAAAAATCATAACATCAATATCGGCGCGAAAAATTTATTAAAAAAAAAAAAAATTGACTCGGAAATAGTGACAGGAAAGCCTGATTTCTTCCTTACGCATTGGCTCGTGTTAACTCGAGTTCGGTGTCCATATAACAAAGGCGTCTTGTGACACGATTCCAAACGAACGTTCCCGCCATCCAGGATTCGTAAATGCTCTTTGCCGCCAACACGTCGTCTAGAGCATAAATATAATTTATACGACCATTCCCATTTTAACGACTTAAATCCGAAATTAAAGACGAATCAGTAATAATTATAATACATAAGTAAAGGTTGTGGAATCCTTTTTGACTAAAAACTTTTTTTGCCATGCAAAAAGGCATTAAGACAGAAATTCGAACAGCACAAATAATTTACAACATAGCCTTGAAGTTGTTACGTCCTCTTTTAGCCCATTCATCTGCCTGATATATTGGTTCTGGAATTGAAACTGCTTGATTAACAATTTGATGAGTAAAGCACAGAGCCATCATTAATGACTGCGCTTCATCCATTTAACTTCATTGATAGGCATCGAATAAGCAGGCAACTTCCCAGTACCCTGAAATTCATAAAATTATGAAATTCTTGTAAAATGAGAGATTCAATTCGATTATCTTATCTTTTCTCTGTCCATCATGCCCTACATTAGTTTCATACAGGAGAGTGTTGGTCATGATTAACACTACCAGTGCACCTAGAATCTAATTTATTCTCAAAATCTCCTGTCAGAAGGAAGACCTTTATGATTTTATGAGACTGCATAAAAAATTCCGTGGTATCTGGACGTGTAACATCTCTGTCAATCACTGTCAACGGCAAACAATTTTCCAAAGAGCGACCTAAAATTCAGATATATTAGAAAAATTCAAATAGTATATTGGCATAATTTCCATATTTTATTCGAAATTCTTCAGAACTTAATAAAATTAACCATTTTCAATTGCAAAGCGCTTGTTGTGCCTCTTGCAAGCAATGATGCATACTATATTCGGTGAATAATTATCGATTCCAGCTTTCGCTTTCCCAAAATTACGCATTCCTTGACGAATGGCTTCTATTTCGTCTTCCATTACCTTTAAATATTTTAGATGCATATATTGCCGAAGCACTGATATCATAAAATACTACTTTATAATAAGGAAACGACAATACGTAAACCAATAAAATGAACAAAGTTTTTAAGGATTCACCATTCTGAACTGCCCCTCCGAAACGCCATCACGTGTGATAATCACAGTTTCGGGAAGTATACCATTACGACTGCCACAAAAGAGACTCAAAATCCAGTATATTCGCTCTTCCAAAATGGAGCTGGTTACTTGTTCCTTACGAGGTTCTTGGAATGAATAATCACCAATGAATGTTTCCGGACAAACTGCCCCGTTAAAACTGATCTGAAAATGAATAATTATTTTATCTATTTTATGGAATTCAACGTTCCACTTATTTATCTTCTTCTTTACAAAATTTTCGATTGCAGTGGTATATTATGAACAGCTGAACGTACTCCAAGAACGCTCGGCTGTGTAGGCGACATCCGCATTCTTCTTTCATGTTTTGGCTGAGGTTCCGGATGACATACGTCATAACCAATTATAAGAGTCTTTCCAGTTGAAATCCATTTATTGGTTCTGAAAAACACGGTAAAACAATACATTAAACTAGTCCCTCGACCATGTAAATTTGCTAAAATATGTCCAATTTTCAACAATGGACTTAGTTATAAATTCAAATTAAAAAATGATTTAGAAAATGTAGATTTTTGCGATAAAATACACATACGCAAATGATTCTGGTACAACGCTATAACTTTGCCCGAAATTCTTGCAGTTCAACTTGTTGATGATATTTTCCAACGTGGCAACTTTTTTTGGTGCTTCACGAGCTCTCGATCCATGTATGTGTTGCGTGATTATGCGATGAAAAACTTCATATAATTTCAAATCATCTGAAATGACTTCTGAATACAAAACTTTTATTTAGGACTACAAGAACACTTCAGTTTATGGAAAGAAGTTCTCATTTTCGTGCAATTTTGGAATTTTTGATTTTCTGAAAATTCCTTTATAAAGTGTATTAAATATTTAAATGGTAAAAGAAACCATGAGTATTATCACGGGAATCGATGTATAACACAAATGCTCGTTCATTTGGATAAGTTTCGTGAATTTGCTTAAAATAACTTTCCAGCTGTTCAAATTGCACATTTTTAATGACAGGATCCACCATCTTTATGCCTTTCTTGTAACATTCACGAACCAAAATTTTTGCAAATGTTCTGAAATCCCATTAATGATCTTACCACCGATATACTTTCAATGCAATTGACATTTGCAAATATCGATTTAGCAGAAATAAATGATTTTCAAATTCACAAAAGAGAAAATAATGGATTTAATCGCCATATATAAGAACTTACGCAACTATATCCCCATCTCTCGCGTCATCATAAAATATGAACCAGCAACGAAGTTGTGCCCCACACAAATATTTCTTTCCAATCATTCGCCAATTTGCCTATGATAAAACAAAATATGATTTTTTTTTGGCTTAAAAATTTCAAAATCATAATTTTCTTACATTTTTACTATCGATGTCGATGATAGCTGTCCCACCTTGCATACTGGAATACTGCACTTTCGGTGCGAGACGACGGTGGCCTTCGACCTGAAATTAATATGACGAAAGATCACTGAAGAAAAAATGAACTGAATGGCCAATAGAGAGTGTAAAACTTACAGTGAGTGGAGTCGAACTAATTCGCACTCCAAAGGCAGCTAGAAATGGATTGTAATGTATCGACTCATCTAAATCAAGCGCCTGCAAATTTCGGGCGATGTCGCGGAAACGCACGTGCGGAAGCATGGCACATTCCTACAAAACACTCATTTCCAATAAATCAAAGCGAATTCGCCTAATAGAATAGTTGAAAAATATATATTGGCTCCACCAAATTTTTGCACTGATTGTGAAGCAAATTAAGAAAAAATTCATAATCCATAATCCACTATTTATAATTTCAAATTTGCATGTCACTTACATTCTCTACCACATAAATAAATCATACTTTGATCGCATCTTTCATTTGCAATGATGTCTGCTTGCTCAATGGCACGCGTTGGCAAGGTGCAACTTGCAATACTTCAATTGGGAAATATGAAGTGCCAAAATTCGTGATCAAACGAACCGCTGGCCAATCTGTCCTTCAATATTTTATAATTAAATCGGTTAATAACTTGCACAAAAATAATACTTTTACACTGAAGATTTCAAGTGAAAGCAACTATACAGTTGTTTCTTCCAATTTTTTTTTTTCTATTAATATGCAAGCGGTTTGAAACATATAAAAACTTACATAAACAAGTCTGTAAAAGCAGTTTCGAGAGAAAACTTACCGAATACGATAACCTTGTTCTTTATAATATTGCAACATTGGAACTGGTGGGGTGTTTTTGCCGACAGAAAGTCTGAAAAGAAATGTCAATGATGGCAACCCCCAGAGTTTATTTATAGACAAAGTCATGGCCTACAAAGATTGAATCTGAATCCTTGTGTCAAAGTGTATTTGATAGTGAGTTTGAGCGTAAAGTGGATCCCAGTATCAAGCACTCGGACAATACTAAGTTTTATAGGACATCAAATTAAAACGACAAGAGTTATGCAGAAATAAAAGAACGAATATGAAGCTATAAAATGCGAAAAACAATGAGCATACCTAATTTGTCCGATAGGTTTATCAGATAAACCAGATGCCAGGAATGATTTGTTCGTGCAATTCAAATGTTCTAATCGAAGATCTGCAAAAAATTAGGCCGAAAATCCGTCTTCGAAAAATGCTACATTTTCTGCATCTGGATTCAAAAGAAAACTTGCAGGAAATTGATAACAAAGAGAATTTCTTTGTCAACTGAATGCCTACATATTCTTCAGGAATTATACCTCGGATAATGTCATTTAATTTGTGTACAAAATGATTGAAAAGATTTGTATCCAAAAAAGGAATAGAGGAACGGGAATCATTTTTCATCAGTACTTTGTGCACCATTTCCGCCAATGGAACTGCATCAAAAAATGCAGCTTTCTTTACTGAAAAAACTTCACTTAATAGTTCAAAATATTAAAATGTAAGTCCAAATACACCAAAATTTTGTAGAAAACTTGAAAAGAATAAAAAAACCATACAGTCAATGACAAGTGCTGGGATAATACTGCCGTTCACTCGTTTGATAATGCGGATTCCTTTATCGACACCAGTGATAAGAGTTCTGCTCTCACTCAATGGTTGTTGCTCAAGTTTATATTTCTTACCATCCACCAAAAACAGCTTGCCGCAACCAAATGCATAGTGCGTTCCTCTTCAATTTTTATAAAATAATTTAAATTAAATTCAGATTTGGACTGACTTAACTAAAGTTCTTCCATGATATGCAGCCGCAATATCACAACCAAAAAGATAATGACTGCACTATCTAATCTTTATTTCAAATAAGTTATAGCAATGATTCTGATACCGGAAAGAATATAGGATATGACAAACTATATTTTGCCTGCGAGCTTCACTTAAGAAAATTCTGGTTATTGTGGAAATAAGCTATGAAACTGCAAGCAAATTCCATCATTTGCAGAAAGTGACATAATCATTTCGATGATGTTTACTTGACTGACCTTTTGCCATTCATAAAAATTTCAAGAGAAGCCATGAAAATTTTGACCATTATGTTGCAAAGAAAAGCGGCGTTAATTTATAATAATCTGACTTAAAACCAAAATACACTACTTTTGCAAGGCACTATTATTTGTGAGAATTTCAAAAAATTGTCTGAATGAGCGATCCTGACGAGCCAAATCATTCGTAACTGAATCACGATAATCGACAACATTGAATGTATGAGCATTTTCTGCACACGGCGTTATCTCAATAAACACGTCGCATGCACCAATCAGATCACGCAATTCTGGCGTTAATTGCTCCGTCGATATTTTTAAGCGAGGGAGCTAAAATAAACTTTCAGATGGACATTCAAAATCCCTTGGTTCATTGGGCTTTGAAACATTCGGTTGGCTTCATTATAAAAATGCAATTTATGGAATATAAATGACTCTTCAAACTTCTAATTCATTTTTAATTAATAAGATGAAATTTTAATTAATAAATAGTATTGACGAGGTGAAATTTTACCAATTCTTTATTAAGCGGCTCATTAGTGAACAACGTGCTTGACAAATCATACAGGTAAGCACCACTTTCATTCAGAACGCGGTATAATTCCAAAGCTCTTCTCATTAACAACATACACTTCTGATGACGTAAAGTCACTCCAGAGCTGCAAAAATAATTCCAGACTTATTAAAACTAAATGCACATAGAATACTTAAAAGTCTAGTCTAACACTACGTCATTGTCCGATACAACGCTGGACAACTTAAATTATAAAAAAATAAAAATTAGAATTTCATTTCGAAAGACATAGGAACAAGTTTCATATGTCGGAATCAAACAAATTCTCTTCAATGCTAAAAACACATTTTGAAACATAATCTTTAGATAAGAACATTCAGACATACTCATCATTGTCGCCTCTGCATAAATCTGTAATTCGTTCTTTAGATGTATCCGCACGACTTGCATATATTCGCACGTCGTAACGATATACAATTCGGTTTCCAACTTCCAGTGGATAGATGCTCGTTTTTACACGAACTGTTTCACGCTGACGAGCTGGTGGTAATTTTGGTGCCATAAGGCATGATGCGGGTCTACGACTGCGGAATATATTTTGGTCGCTGTAAGGATTTCTAGATAATTGAAATAATTTTTTTCTTTGTTTAAGTAGATATTCCAGCGTTCTCATTATTATTTTAAAAACAATGATTTAATTAATATTCAAAACATGACAGTTTGCAAGAGACTCTTGTTAGTTATTTATTGAAAGAAGGAGAACATGATAATTTGTTAAATTGTGGCTATTTCAAAAGAATCTCGACTAAAAGAGTTACCTTGCCAACTGAATACGGCTCTTGTTCTGCGCCAGTTCTACCGGCTGATGAATATTCAGATTTTCAAACTCTAGCAAGTCGGAATCCGTTAAATCACTAAATGATGTTTGTGAACGACTGTCGTCAGATATTGCTGTACTGCGTGTTGAATCACAACATCCTACTGTACCCTCTGGAGTCTAAACACAAATTCTTTAATCACTAATCATTTTCTGTCATTTTTTAAATCAAACTTTCTCATTACTTTTTTCAACAAATATCAAAAATTCAATCCACATACTAAATTTAACTTCCTTTTTCAACCATTCTTATTTTCTCTAAAGTTCCTCAATTCAACGGATGTACCGAGGAAGAATCTTCACGAACTGAAGGAGATGTAGATTCAGAAATGCACAGTTGTGGCGCAGACATATTCTTTTGAGACGATGTTGACTGTAATGAATGTGTATCAGCTGTGACTGCCCCGTCAATCTGTTCGGGAACTGAAGATCGCCTCGAAAGCGCCTCCGTACTAGTAGCAGTCCAAATCTCCCTGCCTATGATCTCCATTTCTTCACCTGTATCAAATTCAAGCGTTTAAACAGAACATATTCGAATAATTTGACTATATTTGACGTGGACCCAGAAAATGAACAATAAATGAGAAATGACAATTCAAGAAAGCATTATTATCTTCTATATTAAGATTTGAATTATGTTGCAAACTGAGCAATTTTGATAATTTGGACGATGAAAGAATGCTGCCAATCTGAAAGAAACAGGAAGACTCATCTTTGGAGCATTTTTACCAATGTTACTTTTTAATTCAATAACTTTATAAATATATTCAGTAATAGGAGCAAAATTCAACCTCCAACGGCTGCCATTTTTGGCAATGCGGAAGATCCACCTGAATTTGGTTGTCTTTTACCTCGGCCACGTGGACGAAACTCAGGAATACTATTCCCTTCACTTGGCGTTATTGGTGACATTAACATTGAATAGCTCTGCAAATAAACAATAATCGAACAAAAATTGCATTTTCAAGCTCAGGAAAAGTGAAAATTCTAAATATGCTAAACTACGAGATATTTTTTCTAAGCACTCGCACAATTTAATCTGTACATTTACGAAACTTTAATATCTCTCGATCAATATATTAGGAGATCTACGTGATGAATCAGTTCAATGCGGAAATGTAAAATAAACAACAATGCTTATTTAAAAAAAAAAAAAGAAAAAGAAAAAAAAAAACTAGAAAAATATGAATTCAATAATCGATGAGGACGAACCATAAAAATGAAAATAAAGCTTTGGTTTTTTTTTTTTTTTGGTTTTGGTTTCAATGCATTCATATAAGAGGACATGAAACAAACAGACTGACATTATTAGAAGGAAAAGAGAGCTTAAACCATTTTAAAGTTGGTACTAGAACCTAAGAGAGAGAAATGTGACTCTAAAGCTTCGATAATTATCACACACAGTTGAAGAAAATGAGGAAAGTAATGGGAATTAGATGAATGGATCGATCGATCGAATCATCCTATCCTTTCGACTAAGTCTCTTAAATTCCAAAAATTAAACGATTCCTCAAACATACACATCTCAGTGGTCAAACATCTCCAAGCTATCCATTCAGACAATCATATAGCTTGCTTCACCCAAAATTTGCGGGGAAGATAAAAAGACTGTATGAATCACCGCAGCATGTCATGTTTACCACATAACATAATGACTGCTCTTGCTACCGTAAAAATGATCAAGAGAGCGGGAATCTATCCCGGTCGATCTATCTGATCTATAAGATAGGATTGGATCGGAGAAATATCATAGTCTGATCGATGGAATCCTAACTCGATCTAGAGAAAGATTCTAATTTCTGAATCTCCTTTCCGCTTGTTCTTCATGCTTGTTCAATTTAGAAACCCGTATCTCAGAAAATTAGCATAATTGAGGATTGGAAGAGAGGATGTGCTGAGTATATTGCATATTAACTTGCTGATATGGCAGAAATAGTCATTTGTATTTTTCTAGCAACTATCACAGCAGAGTTTCGAGAATAATCTAATCAGACTAGCCTAAGCCCTCCAATCATTCGGGACATGTGTTGCTACTCGGAGGCCTAGATAAGGTACGGTATCTCCCATGCAAGGATGACTCCATGAGTAGTCGATCCTATCATGTAAAATCATGATTTGCACAGTTTTTCTGCACACAATTTTGCCCTATCGTACAATAGGATAGATGCAAGATGTATGCACGTGGAAGATAGATGCGATATGCACGTACGTAGAAGATAGACGCGAGATGCATGTACATGGAAGATAGACGCGAGATGCATGTACGTGCACAGGTAGACGCGAGATGCATGTACGTGCACAGGTAGACGCAAGATGCATGTACGTGGAGGATAGACGCGAGATGGAGGTACGTGGAAGACAGACGCGAGATGCATGTACGTGCACAGGTAGACGCAAGATGCATGTGCGTGGACAGATGGACGCGAGACGCATGTACGTAAAGGTGAAAAAAGACTGCACATACATGTGTTTGCAATTTAAAAATAGAAATAACAAACGAGAAAGAATGGTATGATAATAGCAACTGCTCGTCGACTGTACGAAAACAATACATTAAAACTGTGCTGTACACGAATAAATTTAAATGGTTTTTGTGCAGTGGCGAGAATTTGCATAAATATTGCCATTACAGTATGGATGAATGTCTCTGGAATGATCATTGATGCACTATTTTTCGATGGTGAATCTTGCTTTTATTCTCGAATTTCAGTTACACAGGTAAGCATCGAATTTCGCTACTATATTGCATGCATTACATCAAATCACATCTTACATTGGATTACTTCACTTTTCCACAAAAGATCTCATATGAAGCTCATCTCGATATGTTTTAGTAAAAACGAGCCTAGCCTGAAGCTCATCGACGGATTTTTTTCTCTCTTTCACTTGCCACTTCCAAATGAACGTTTTAGGTGACAGATATTAACTGCAGTTATGAATGACCCTCTCTACTTGTAATTATTTCGATATTTCAATATTTACAATTCTTATGGCAAATGTTTCCGTCATTTCAGGTCAATGACTTCAGCAACATGCAAGTATCACATGTCTTACAAATATGTCAGACTGATCTGTCTGATAATATTTGGCTGCCAACTATATATCACACTATCTTCTATATGTCAATCGAATGATCATTTCATCATTCTCAGAGATAGCCTTCCGCAGTGCAGTGATTTTTCCTCGAATGGATGGTACACCGATTGGCCAATTATTACAGGTGATGTGGTACCCGAATGACCTTAGGTGCAATTTCCAAATCATGATATCCTCATGCTAAGTTCCTATTCCGTCGTGATTTTCTCGGATATTTACTTCTTCTAGTGATAAGAGGCATCTGTGCTACTGAACTGTGTGAGTTTGATTCGCTGTAAATTGCATTTGTCATCATCCATCTTCATCATTTACTGCATTCTCGTTTTTCAGTTTTCAGACCAATTGTCTTCCTAATGAGTATTTTGTTATCGCTGGAAGTGGAATTTTGATTTGTTCGCTGAAAGAAAGCAAAAAGCTTTCCAGATGAAACAATGGAACTTCGATCGATGAATTGATGTTCCGATCTTTCTCACTTTCAAGACTGACATTGTCGTTCGCTTTTTCGAGTATCTCAGTCTTTTCTCCATTCCAGTGTCGCCGTTCAGAGTGGTACCCACGTAAGTGACTACGGCACTACCTCAAGTTTTACTTTCCCCAATTTAATATGACTTTTCATGATACTTCATCCTTCAGTCTTAGCAATGTTCGTCAATTTTTGAGTAAGCGGGATGATACGTCGAATTTTCATAACGCAACTTACATGAGCGTTAATTTTGCATTCAATATTAACATGCAGTTTGGTAATATTACGGCAGTTGTATTCGTGGAAGGTTAGGGTTTATTCTCATTAAAAGTTGGGTTTGTTGACTCAGATTCAGTTCAAGTTCTCTTCTTTTTTTCAAAATTTTGATGACTAAGCGGTTTGAATATCATTTCTTTGTCATCTCAACTCATGCATTCTTTTTCATTCTTTTAATAATGCCTCATCCATTTATGAAATCCTTGCTCTTTAAGCTTATTTGACCCGAAAATTACTCAATCGATCTTTTTGACCGAATGTGATATCTAATAAGATTACTTTCATAAGCAGTGATTCAAGAACTGAGAAGAAATTAGATAATAATGAAGGATACAAATATTTCGGTAAGGTATGAATAAAATGTTAAATCGCAATGCTTGTCTCAAATACTAAGAAATTTATTCAGGATGATTAGCTGCAATCAAGCGTCATTTCGTTTCTGCTCGTGATACATATTATGATAGTTCAAACATATTAGCTGCAGCTGAATAAACATCACTTCGTTTCTGCTCGTATAAAAGAAATGATTTCAGGTGACTACGTGCAGGATTTTTGGAAAGGTGTATCACAGTTATCAGCAATTATTTTTTTACCGGAATTACCCTTTTTCTGAGACATCTGGGCCTTTAATGATGAATGTGAGAAACAGTGGGAATTCTGAATGTATTGAACCATGTTCCAGCGGTATGACAAGCTTAGGTGCAGTACCTGCACCAATTCGTAAACGACGTTTCAGCAGTGCGAAAATTCAGCCGGTTAGTTTCTTTTTTCTTTTTTTTAGTTTAGGATTTCATTACTTTGCTGGAATATATCTGGTTATTCCGTTTCTATTCCGGAAATATACTGTGCGCGAATATTTTTTGTTTAACAAATTCTATTTGTAGAGAATTTGCAGCTGTAGGAACTTTTTTCCCAATCTACCTATGAAATAAATTTCAAAAGTGGATAGATTCAATGGTTACATATTTAAGGTTATGCTTTTCGCTTGGCAAATGATTTCGGGATGCACCATATTGGGGCCTTTAGAAGCCAGATTTCGTCACATAGTGATCAAGTATCAATTCAGAATTATTTCAGATTTGCAATTTCAGACTCGAGTAAAACGGGTAATGCAAAGTGATGATGAGATTGGCCGTATGGTTGCATCTGTACCGGTAGCGATTGGTCGAGCTATGGAGCATTTTGCTGAAAAACTCCTTGAAACTGCTGCACAATGTGTATTATATTCGACGTCTCGCACTCTCTCTCCATCACATATGTAACTTTTTAGATTCATTATATTGTTAAATTCTAATTTAGTTAAAAGTTTAATACAAATCGACTTTAATTATTTAATCAACTTTAATCAAAAAATTAACTTTTTAATTTTCAAGTCAATAGGCATCTTACATACATTAATAGGTATCTTACACAGAAAAGATGAACATAAAATAAGAAATGGTGCTATCTACTGATTTGTACGTTATATAATTTCAGAAAACAAGCTGTAATGCAGACTCCGCATTTTAAATTCTTAGAGTCACTAGTTCGAGAAATACCTTTACCACCATCAGCCGGATCTGAAGTGCAGTGGAAAACTGATTTGGCTGACCAACCGTCTTTTTCGGGTTTTTATCCTCCAGGTTATTGGTTTTGCTCGTATTTGTTTGTTTTCATTGCGTTTGATCTAACGTTTGGGGCGCAATTTATGCTTTAATTTTAAGAATATTACGATGTTTCTCTTTAACTTATTTTGAT
>KZ270027.1:82612-111840 GCA_002249935.1 Onchocerca flexuosa
GTTCTTGCAACCACTACATTTGCTGACAGTAAACGGAATTCACCATCAACGAGTCTACTATCTTCATCTAACATGAATAATAACAACAATGAACAGAGACAATCAACTGTGTAATAACCAAATTGTTTACAGTTATCAAGAAAGTTCTATAGTTTCAATTTTGTAAACATCTGCTGATTCCAAAAATACTGTTACTATTATTTCCAAATACCACAATGATTTCATTTCATTTTGGATGCATTTTTTTTTTTGTATGTTGTTGTTATAACAGTACCATTTTCTGCGGTAAAAAATTCCTATAATTTAATGACGAAAATGGTTGCGAGAATTTTTTAAAATTTAGATTAAAGGTCTGGAACTTTTTGCTCATAATGTGGTTTTTTTTTTTACTGATAGTGTGCTTATGATAATGTGGCTGTAAAAGATAAAGTAAAGAACCTTTTGAACTGAATGTGATAATATAATATTTATTAATTATGTTTAGGATATGTCTTGACTTTTTTTTTGGTTTTTCCCTATAGAAAAAAAAGCGATGTCTTATCGATGAGTGCTGAGCTTCGTTTCAACTGGCTTGCCGTGTATCCTTTGTTCTGTTTATTTGCCACTTCATTTGATTTGGTTTTTGTTCTTATTTTTGTTATTGTTTTCATTCGAGGTAGTATAAACGTGTTTGTTTATTCGCCTTTTAATTCATATTTAGTTTCGTGGTTTTTTGTCATCCTCGAATTCATGCGAACCATGAAATATGCATATTAGAGCTTGATCCAGGATTTTGTTTTCATATTGATTTAGATTGTGTAACTGCTTGATTCAGAAACAAATTGTCTACAATTATCAAGTTTCAAGCATAGAATAGAGAATTTAAGAGATGGAGGAACATCTATCAGCTTCAAAGGAAATCTGAAGTCGGTGGTGCTTAATTTCAGATAGAAATTTGTGGGGATTTCTCGGGCAGGAGGCGCAGCTTCGCAGGGATTAATGGATGGACTGTCAGTCACGTACAAGTTCAGTGCTTTTGATGAAAAATATGCTTTTGATGATGATGGTTTATTTACCTACAGTAGTACGGAGCAGGTACGTTAAAAGGCGGTTTATTGAATATCCTGATATCCTGGGCTTTAGATTGAAAACGCAAACCATGCTTGAGGTTCAGTATTTCTCTCGAACGGAAGTTATACCAATACATCTTCTCATTTTGATTTAAACTTTTCTCAAATACTGTGATATTTTATTCTTCATTATATTTGTCATTTTTGACTTTTATTCTTCTTAACGGGGTGTCATCTAATTTTGTTTTCCCGTTTGTTTCCAGAAGCGAGTTGAAGAACTTGCCAGAGAACAAGCTCGGAAATTTGTCGACGCTTATTTGGACAGTGTAGATGATAATTCAGAATATGCACCGGTATTGTGTAGAACGCTTCATACTAGACTTGTTTATCGATCTTTGAAGCAGTTGGGAAAATCATGCTCGGTGAAAAAGTTTACATTAAAGTTGGCTTTAAAGCCCAATAGTGAATGATGATTGTCACTTCCCTAATTTTTGAAATAAACATAAGCTTTTCTCTTCCGAAAAAATAAAATTGAAGAGTAATTACAGTCATTGAAGGATTATTCAGTAATCATAAGATCTTTTATAAGCTGTTATATATTATGCAAGATCCTCAGTATGATGGTTTGAGAAATATTTGATTGCAGTGTATTATTTTTCTTTTTTGTTGAGAAATATTTGTAGTTAAGAAAGAGTTTTTGCAGTATTGGTTCAGACTTTACGTAAATTTTTTCTACATATTTAGCATTTGGATGCATCGCGACCATGGTTCTGTTATTGGGGAATGCACAGTTTAAAACTTTTGGAAGCGCCGGTCGATGAAAATCTTACTTCTAGGTGCATTTTATTAGAATATTTATTTAGTACGCAATAATATTGTCTATATAGAAACCCATATAAATGATTTTTCGTTGCAGATAAAAGTAAAGCCTAAAGTTAGAAAATAAAAATAAGATTTGATTCTGTCTCATTAAATGATACTTTTTTGCAGGATTGTTCGATTTTTGAAGACCTGTGAATGGCCCACTGGTGGATATGGAGGCGAGCAGTTTCTTTGGTTCATTTGACAGACATGTATGCGAGAAACTATTTTTTACGAACACACATTTCAGCTATTAGTGATGGGAATATGTAGCGTGTTGAATTTACTTTTTGTTATTTGTTGTCAGTTTTAACTGAAGATTAAATATTCAGGTGGTCCAGGACAATATCCACATTTAGCAACTACATATGGTGCAGTAATGGCTTTGATAAGCATCGGTACCAATGAAGCTTTTGCAAGTATTAACAGGTTCATATTGTTTATATCTTTTTTAAGTTACTCCAGTTTGTTGACTTGATTTGTTAACATCAATTAATAATGAAGTCTTGTTTTCTTCCAGTCGTAATGCAGTCTTGTGTTTCTTTCAATCGCAATATAAAATGCGAGTAAAATATATCATTGCTGCTTTAGGAAAACTTTGAAAGATTTTCTGCATTCTGTAAAACGCGCTGATGGTGGATTTGCATTACATATTGGCGGTGAAGCTGATATTCGAGGATCATACTGTGCTCTTGCTGTTGCTTCTATCACAAATATTTTGGACGATCAACTAAGGAAAGATGCAGACAGCTGGATTATCAGGTTGTTTTCGCGGTATAATTATTGAATTTATCCGGTATAATTACTGAATATATTTTATTTTTATCGCTTTTTTTTTTTTCTTGTCATCAGCTTTACTTTTCAAATGGAGAAATTTTTCTTCTGAATGGAGAGTCCAATTCAGCTGTCAGACATATGAGGGTGGTTTCGGTGGCGAACGATGTTGTGAAGCACATGGTGGTTATACATTTTGTGGAGTAGCTGCATTAATGCTATTAGGAAAGAGTGCATTAATTCATGTACCATCACTATACAGATGGCTTGCGCAAAAACAAATGAAATTTGAAGGAGGATTTCAAGTAAGTCAAACTTAGAATTTTGATGAAACTTAAAACTTAAAATTTTGATGATTCCGATTACTTAAAGAAACTGTTTACAAATGAGTCTGAAATGGCTAGGGAAAAAAATCGAAGCAGTTTATATGTGATCATTGCACTTTTTTCTTATAGATAAAGACAGAATGTTTTAAGGAAAAAAGGCGATAAATTTAGATAATTAGTAAACTGGTTTGATTTTTTCTTTTTTAAGGGTAGAACAAATAAATTGGTTGATGGTTGTTATAGTTTTTGGCAAGCTGCCGTATTTCCATTATTAGAAGTTGCTCAGCTTACCGTGGGAAACAATATTTCTGCATCATTTGATGGAAAAGCATTACAAGAATATATTCTAGTAGCTTGTCAAGATACCGAAATTGGTGGATTACGCGACAAACCAGATAAGTTCGTATTGCTTATCTTGTAATTTATTTGTGGAGTTTGGTAGGTTTAGTCTAGTCTAATGAGTAAATTTCCAAGTAAAAACTCAAAAATTGCTGAAATTTACTCTAAAATTTCATTTTAATGAATAGTAATGTTATCACTGGTCAATTCATATCATCTTTTGAATATCTAGATGGATGATGCTGTCGGAATTTAGGATTTTTAAGAAAATTGGAAATTTCGAAGTTTAAGAACTAGAATCCTGTAAGTTGTGACAAATTATAGATAATATGAATCCAGGACTTTTAACAGAACAATTAATTTCAATTTGAAAGCTTGCTTTGACTAAACTTAACTAATTAAACATCATAATTACAAAGTATGCAACGTGTAAATAGATTAGCTATTAGATTTATTTTTTAAATTTAAATTGAACAATATGATGTTAAAGGCCAAGCGATTTATATCATACGTGTTACGTTCTGAGTGGGCTTTCTATTGCACAATATTACACGACGGATAATATTGTTGGTGGAGAAATTAATCGTTTGGTATGTGTTTGATTTATTAGTGACTGGGTTAAAGCAAAGTCGCTTTCATTATGGTTTAGAAATAGCATCTTTTGAAACAAATTAAAATATGGTATTTTAAGTGTAAATCGAAAAAATACTGCCATGTGTGTAAGCCTATATATATATATATATATATATATATATATATATATAATGAAAGCGACTTTGCTAGAAACCAATGAAAATGATTTTTCTATCCATGCTAAGTTTAGAAAATTTGTTGTTATCTCGGAAAAATATGTAATAAGGAAGATCGATTGATTGAATATATATATACATATCGTTCTGCGGATTTGCAATTGACAGGATGAAGGTTTGATTTGTTAGACATCCAGGTTAGCAGTTTTTGAAGACGAAAAAGTTAACTTGCTGTTTGTTTTATAGGCAAGGTTATCGCCAATATACAACATCTGTGAGACTGCCGAAAGAAAAGCACGAGAATATTTTGGGAAGCCAAAAATAATCTGATGAAAAATTAGAGAATCAAGTTATTGATTTTGGAAAGTATCTCATTTTAGATTTAACGTACACCTTTATCATTGTGTTATTTATTTAATATTTCGACGTGCGTTTTAATTCTATGGTTAGCACTGGATTTACAAAAACCCATCCTTAAGTACAATATTTAGGATTTGAATTTGATTCACTTCCTTACACATCATAGTTGCAATTTCTCGAAAATTACCTCAAAAAAAAAAAAAAAAAAAAAAAAAAAGGAAAGAAAAATAACTAAGCTATATCGTTCTATCCATGCTAACTTTAGAAAATTTGCTGTTATCTCGGAAAATATATAGTAGGGAAGATTGATAGGTTGAATAATTCAAAAAGTAGCGAAGTGTCATATTCGGTGCTGATATATTTATAAGTACATGTATTTTAAACTATTTGTTTAGGCTCTTCAGTAATGTTATTTGAAAGGAATGATGTAGTTTTTAAAGGCTCATTCGAATTCAGCCATATGCATTTCGAAGCAGAAAAAATTTTTTCTTTTTGGATTCATATTGATGAATGAGCCTTTTAAAGAAGAAATTATCATCGAAAAAAGTAAAATCTGTTATTTCATATAGATAACCATAACCGTATTCAAGTTTAGTTTTTTATGTACTGATTTCTTTGCATGTTTGAGTGGTTATGTGCAACTAGACTTCTGAAATGATTGCATATCAATTTTTCTAGAGAGATTCAAGATGCCAACTGCCAAGTCATGCAGACATAATTCTGTAGCTTAGATTCAGAAATTATTACTGCTTGTAGCACTAACTGATATTCACAAATCAGTGCGCAACCGATTCATTCACAGTTTGTTCGAAATTTGAAAGCTAAAAATTTTCCGACTCTTCACTTCCCTCTTTTAAAATATCTTTATGTTTTATTGCTGCTAAATGCTTATTGATGTCTGTCACCTTATTTGCATATTTTTAATGTAAATTTTGTATTAGAAAAAGCCATGTTATTCTGATTTTCTTAAAGCTGTCGGAACATTTTGAAACTTATAGTTTTGTCAGTTTTGAATGGTTACACTCGAAAGATAAATTAATGTTTTTTTTTTTTTTTCTTTTTTTTTCGGATGTCTTATCGAATTTATTTTCTGTTTGGACAGAAATTTAATTTACCATCTTTCGACATTGCGCAAAATTTCACTTTTGATTCTAGCTTCTTTCGTATTTTAAATTTTCTTTAAGTACTTTTATTTATGGATCATTCTAAGGACTATAATTTCTAATATTCCTGACTAAATTGAGATTTTGTTAGAATGACACAGCTTCCTTTTTAATCAACTTGTGATTTTATTTCTCTGGAAAAAAGATTCATTCCTTTTCTTATTCAGTTTTCAGTTTAGATGCATTTCCCTTGATTTGAAAATCTATTAGAAAAAAACAAATTTTTGAAGAAAGAACTCAAGAATTAGTTTTGCTGAATGTGTTTAAACCATTTATTGGTTATCAGTTGGTTCTGTCTTTTAAACACGCAAGAAATTGTCTGCTGAACTGCATTTCGTATTTTTAATGTAGGTTTGAGGTAATTGCTGCATGGAGAGAATCGAGATTCTATTGTTTGTATCTTATCAGCAAGAAAAAGTTTCAAAAGTTGTAATTCTGTTGAAAATTTTTCATTTGAAGATTCAAGAGATGACATCGAAAGCAGCAGGTGGACCTTTGATTCGGCATTCACCTGAAACGAAATGGTACGATTATGGAGATCTAGAATGTGCTGAACAACAAACCTCTGATTTGGATTATCTTAATAGCATCGAAGAACAAGCAGAGATTTTATTGAAAAAAGATTGTGAATTACAAATGCAGAGTATGTTTGTGTTTGCGTATATTATTGAAAATTATAGAAAATGTTGCTTAAAACATTTTGAATGCTTTATTCTACAGTGAGGTTGAGATTTATATAATTGTTTGTTGGTAGGCCATCGGATTTTATTCTATTTTCTTTTTACTTTTCTTTCTAAAATATTTCCTATTTTCTTTATCTTCGTCATCAGTTTTTAAAAATGTTCATTCTTTTTATCCAAAACTCAAGGCCAGCGAAATTTATGCGTTGTTGACAGATTTTAGCTTGCATTATATCCCAAATCATTTTTATAATCTTCATATTTAAGAAGAAATTATGGTCACTTCATTTTTTACATTATTATCGAATAATTAGAATGAATAATCAAGTAAGCTACCAACTCTAATTTCCTCCTTTTTAATACTCTATCAGTTTTCATCACTTTTTCTCTAAACGAAAGTGAATTGCAGTGCAAAGTAAGAAAAAAATGATCGAGACAGCATGGCTTAGTTCAGTTCTGACTCGTGGGACTGCCAATGATAAAGTAACTGCTATGCAGATATTGACACAACAAAATCCGGTTCATTCCCTTGCCTATGTTGCTTCATTAGTTAATATTGTTGCTAAGAAAAATACAAGAGAGGCGTTTTCTCTACTTGGTCAGTTATTTTGCTAATTAAATTGTTGATTTATTTTGTTTGCTATTTTCATGCATTTAAATTTTCATATATATTATGAAAGTAATTTTGTTTTCTGCTATCTCTTCAATTTTTCAGGCCTGCTAAAAGATTTATTTATTAATGAATTATTACCACCGAAGCGAAAATTGATTCCCTTTGTAGCGGTCAGTCATTTTTTGAATATTCTAAGTTTTGTAACAATCGTTGATAATCTTTATTTACTCATGAATTGATAAATTCCAGAGACCAGTGGATAAAGTAAATTTATCATCATTGAATAAAGATTCCAATTTAAAAAGGAAACTTATACTCTGGAAATTTGAATCGGACTTGAAAGTTGTGTATGAGAAATTCGTCACTGCGATAGAGGTATGCATTTGCAGATATTTGAGCGTTAAGTCCGAAAATAAATGAGCTTAAATCAAGGGATAAAATAATTATTTATTATTGTTTGCTTCTTTAGCGATTGGCTGGAGAAAATATAGAAAAATTGGGTATATTGTCTTGCCGTTGTGCCTTGGAACTGCTAATCGCACGTGCTGAGCAGGAGCAGGTATAGATCTGCATGCTATTTTTTTATTAAAATGTTTTATGCTTGGATGACAATTTACAAATCTCTACTGAATTGAGATTTGGAAGTAAATTTCCCTTTTGTCAGGATCTGAATCTTTTTTTAATAAAGCCATAATTTTTGATTAATATTAGTTTTGACATCCAGTGACCACTATTAACTTTTGTTTTCTTATTATTAGAAGTTATTGTCCCTGCTTATCAACAAACTCGGGCATCCAAATAAAACATTGGCTACACGTATTTGTGGATATCTCCTACAGCTGACCAGGAAACAACCGTTGATGCGTCCTATTGTTGTTAAAGAAGTAGAGCGACTTATCTATCGGAAGTTGGCTTTTGTGTCCAATTTTGATCTTAAAATTTCGTTCTTCACTGATGTTCTCCTTAAAGAGAAATTAGAAAATTATTAATTCTTTAATATTTTAGGAATATTTCATGCCATACGCAGCTTCATGCAATCTCATTTTTGTCTCAAATGAATCTGCATGGTTGTGACTCAACGCTTGCATCAACATTGCTTAATATTTATATAGGATTGTTTCGAATGTTAGTTTTGAATAAGAAAATGGATGACAAAATGTTGAATGTTTTACTGTCGGCTACGAATCGAGCTTTCTCATTTGCAAAAGGTTTTCTTTATTGTGAATTTTCCATTTAACTTCTCTTTTTTTTTTTTTTTTTTTTTTTTCATTTGCTTCAGCTAATTATATTTGAATTTGCTGCACAGAAAAAACATTAATTAAAAAGTGAACATATAGATTTTTAAGCAACTAAAATTATAAGCATATACTTTTACGTTTTATATAATTTGGCGATGACAATGGCAGTGTTGCTAATTTATTTAGTCTGTATGACATTGAAGAATCGAAATATAATATGTTACGTCTTCAATATATGACATTGAAATAACGAAAACTTTGGCTGTCCTAGATACGTATTAAATCAGTTGCTCTAACAATTACTTAGAAAGCAAATTTCAGGTGACATAGATAAGTTAATGAAAGAAATTGATACTCTATACAAGATTTTACATCAATCGAATTTTTCAACTGCGTTGCAGACACTGAAATTATTGTATCAGCTTCTTACAACTAGGTTTGTTTTTAAGATTCGTTATTTTTATCTTGTATTCTTCTATATACTTCTGTTTTGAAACTTGTTTGGTGATGAAATTAGTGGATTACTGTCATATAAGATGAAGTATGGAAAGGATAATCAAATTCAAAAGTTAGCTAATTCGGTTCTCGATCCTCCATTGGAACTATTATCAGTGGCTAGAATTGTGAAATTAACATGAACAATATTATTTAAAATATTTTTAGTAGATACAGTTTAATAAGCATTTCATTTTATAAATATAAATTATTTATTATATTTATACATAGTGAGGGAATTTCGGATCGTTTTTATGCTGCTCTTTATCGACGTATACTGGAACTTCAACACGGCACAAACGCAGATAGACAATTGTTTTCGTTGTTATATCAAGCTTTATTATCGGACACTGTTGAATATAGAGTTATTGCATTCATCAAGCGCCTTCTGCAGGTTTATATTTCTCTTGTGAAGCATTCGAATTTGGTTTGGTTTTACTTAAAGAAAATTTTTCAGGACTTCGGTAAATCTAAACAAATTTGTTTAAAAATTCTAAATATTTGTTTAGAGTTTTGTTATATCATTTAGCTAAAGGTAAGGTTGACATAGAAAATTTGATTTCAAGGTATTTATTGAAAATACCTGGAAATTATAGAAATAAATGATACAAATGTAGCCATCGCTGATGTGATACGAGATTTTTTTTAAATTTTCAAATCATGTATTTTTTTTTTTTTTTTCAAAATAATGCAGTTTTTATTAATCCAATTTTGTTTTTCGTAAGGAATTTTAAAATTAAAGCTTTTCAGCTGTCTTTATGTCGAAATGCTCCATTTGCTGCTGCAACGTTAATTTTAATTTCACGATTAATTGAGAATCGACCATCATTATTAATAACGAAGAAAGCTGCTGATGTAAGTATTAAATTGTTGTATTTGACTTTGCCATTACTTACTTTCTATAAGTCTTAATCGTATTTCCGAAAAGACCTATTTTCACAGTGCAACATTACATCGTTAAAATTAAATTTCAATATGATACACTATTTGTTGTATATTAAAGCATATTTTTTATTTCAATGCATTATTAGAATCATTCTTTTGTTGAGTTTTTATATGCCAATTAGTAGGTTTTTGACTGATTGTATTTTTTTCCTGTGGTGGATTTATTTGTTTTATTTCAGCTTACGAAATTCAATAAAGAGGCGGAAATTATTGATGATGATGAGGAAGTGTATCATGATTATGATTCTACTATAGAAACGGAATATACTGTAATCCCAGTAACTTCAACACTTGAAAGTAATAAGGAGGTGGACAATGGTGTCAGACCGTGTGAAAAGGTGTCCGGATGGATGCATAAAAATAATATTGGTATTAATCGTGTTTTTTTTTTTTTTTTTTTTTTGACAATTCACGAGCGATCATCAACGATTTACAGATGCAGTACTTCGTACTATGGTTTTATCATTTACCATACATTTCATTTTATAATGGGGTCGCTAACTTTTTTGAAATTATTGTTCTGACTGCTTTCAAATCTGTATTTCAGTATTGCGAGATAATGCAACATCATATGATCCTATGGTTAGAAATCCATTGTTTGCTCGTGCTGATAAAAGCATTGCTGCAGAACTGACATTATTAAGCATGCATTATCATCCTTCAGTTGCTGTATTTGCGTCGAATCTGCTTAATGTAAGTGAAAAATGTGAAACAAACTTGGTAGATTTTTTATAAAAATAGGCGTAGATTTCATTTTATCTTCTTAGCAGACAAAAGCTATAGTGACTTATTAATATTTTCATTCGACTATCAAATTATTTTTCTTCATGAATTTGTCACATTCATTAGTTAGTGACTATAGAGGATATCAATACGATATGACGGCGATCCATTGCTCGATTTTACGCAAATGCGCTTTCTTGATCGTTTCGTGTTTCGAAATCCTAAAACAACTGCTATGAATGAGAAAATTATGCGGCGCAAAGTCTATGATCCACATGGTGTTCGAAAATTGCCAGTTATATCGAAGGTAATTCTTCCTTTTGCATCAGTTTTCTAATTTATTTACTTCTCTTCTTGAGCCACCATCGTTAGTATTATCAGCAGCCCTCAAAACCAAGAAATTCTTTTTGGATTTTCAGTGCTGTTTTTATCCTTCCTCCTTTCTATCATCTTATTAGTTTTATGTCCTTAGTTCAAAATTGCAGAATTTGCTTTTTGGATTTTCAGTGCTGTGGTACCGCTCTTTCAATCCCTCCTTCTTATCGCCTTGTTAATCTATGTTCTTAGTTCAAAATTGCAGGATCTTTTTAAACTTTCAGGAATATGCTGCTAAAAATAGAAATGAAATACCGATCGATGAAAGGTTTTTACACCGTTTTGTATCTATGAAAATGCGGATGAAGAAAGAAAACGAAAGCGAAGTTGTTCATGATGATGATGATGATATTGAAAGTGTCAATTCCGATGAATTCAATATGTTGCTAAGTAGATAATTTGCATATTTTTTTATGTTTTAGGAATGTTTGGAGATTCTTGGCATGAAGACGTGTAGTTCCATAGCTATTGAAAACTGGTTTCGTGCAACAAACTCCCTGCTGAAAGATCTTTTGATTTCATGAAGTTAAAGAGTAGTTCTCGATTTTTTTAGATCGTTTTGAGCCTGGTGAACGAAGAGAAGTATTTGATGTTGACTTCAGTCAGGAATTCAGTAGTGAGAAGAAGAAAAAGAAAAAAGAAATGAAAGGCCAAAAGCGGCCTCTTGAAAACGATACTGATGAAGAAGAGGAAGATGATGTCGAAAAAAACAATATGTTGGACGTTGATGAGGAAGAGGAACTTGAAGATTGGAGTGAAGAAGATACTGAGGTTTAAATAAGTATTAATGAAATAATGATACAGTAAATTTTCCTTGTTAGAGCATTTCGAAATTTTAGATTTAAATGTCGAAACAAGATCTCATTGATTAGATTATTCTTAGGCATCGTTTCTTCGCATGTAATTGATTATGATAATAAATTCATTGCATATTGGAGTTGATTTTAAAGGGAGAACCAGATGTTATGGAGGAAGAAGGAGAATCAAGTGAAGGCGAATTTATTGAACGGTCAAAAGAAAATTATGATAGTGATGATTCGGATGATTTCGCTGAACAGTTCAATTATGTGGAAGATGCTGCGCTAAGTGCTGATAAGGTCAGTTTTCATCGCTTGTCAACGTATTTAAGAAAACTTCCGCAGAAATTAATGGGTCAACTGTTCAAAAAAAGTGGGTCTGTCAAATTATTCGGTGCTTTATTAATTAGGTAGTGATTCGCCATTCAGATTTCCAGAGTTTTACTTTATTCCTCTTCAATTTTTAAATTATTTTTATCCAGGTTTTATTTTTAATAGGCATTTGGTTCCCTAAAATTGTAGTTAACTTATGGTTTTGTTTCTCTATTAAATTTCGATATTCTTTCAAGTTCACGGCAATGTTGGAAGAAGAAAATGAGTCAGCGAGAAAGAAATCGAAAAGGAAGATTAAGAAGGTTCGTGGATTCAAAAAGCGAAAAGATCGGTAATATCTAAATGCAGTCTGAAGTTACGTGGAGCTGTTATTTGTTTTTTTTTTTATAAACTTTTTGTTCAGTTTCTGGTGTCTACAAAGAATCATATATTTACTCAAAACCCTGTCCAGACACTTTATATTTTGAGTTTGCGCTTCATTCCAAAAGTTATGAGTAATTTATGTGAAGAATAATATGCTATAAAGAATTATATGTTCTTTTTGAACATAATGTAACTGAATGTCATATGAACTCATATCATATGCTATTTTATTACTCATTTTGATCAAAAGCTCCTACACTTGTTCAGTGTTGGTAAATTTGTAGTTTGATTACCATTATTAGCAATAGCTATTGCAACTGGTTGAATATTCAAGTCATTTTGTGACATCTTCTTTTCCTCTGTATCCTGAAACTGGGAGGCTTACTATGTTCCATAAAACATATATCCATAACATGCTGCGCCGAGAAATATTTTCTGCCAGCACAAATGTTTTTTGTGTTAAAGTATCTATTCATTATTCACTGTGATAATGGTAGTAGATAATGAATCAGAATCGATTACAAATGGTTGATAGACGAAATGGGATTTACTATCAAGTGAGCAGATCTGTCAGATTTCTTGAATTATCAAAATTTTCTCAAATTAAATGCGAAACAAGTACAACAGCCGGACATGTAAAATAATTTTTGTGGGGTTCTGAATGCCATGAAAACTTGACGAATTGTTTGGCAATGCCACTTTGAAATGTTATAATGTGCTATCTTTTATTTATAGTAGTGCACATCTCTTATCTGCAATATTCCTTTTCTCGAGCATAATTTCTTAAAAAGATTTCTAAAAAGCTGTCGGGTTTTTAATTTGAGATAAATCTTCATTTGCTCATTTTTCACGCAGTGGCTAATTTTGTTTTGAAACATTTATAGGTTATGCGATCGGAAATCAGATGCTTTTAATTCAAGATCATAAAACAATCTTTGTTATGAACTTGAGGATTAATGGTAACTTGCTGTTGTGATATTGAATCCAAAAGCAAGCATCCATGATGGCCAACATCTCGCATAGAGCTCAATATAAATTTTTTTAGGAATTTTCAGAGATTCGTTTTTTTTTTTTGTGTTGATTCGAGAGTATTTTATTTTCATATGGGTTCCTTTAAGCCAAAATCCCAAAGACATGAATAATTGTTTATAGAAATATCAAAAGGTCAAGTAGTGCGACGTAGTTTCAAAGGGACGGTTAACAATTTTTAGCGCCAAAAGAACAAATATGTTTATCTCCGAAACACTCCGATTCAGAGATAAACAAAGAAAGTGAGGGGAAAAAAAAGAGGCGGCACGTTGAAGATCGAGTAAGGAAAGGAGTCCCGAAGGATTTAAAAGATCAAAATCTTAATGTCACAAATTAAAATCAGTACTTTTTTTTTCTTCTCTTCATTTCAAAATAAGCAAATATCAGTTTCTGAATTTCTTTCACATTTGCAGCTTGATGAATTAGCCATAATTTAAAGGAAGAGGTCGATAAAATTGTTTGTTTTGGTTATGATAATATTTTTAACGAATGCAAAATTCATTTGGAGAAAAAAATTCAATTTACGACTTTATTGTAGCTCACGAGCTCTTCTACGCATTTCCAAAAAAGATCGTATCGTTTGTGCAAGAGTTGTCATAAAATAAATTATTTATTCTTTTATGAACAGGAAGAAGGAACTTTTCCAATCTTTTTCGGAGAGACTGGAAATTTAAATTTTGCTGCTTTTTAAAAGATTGTATAAATTTCCGAATTTTATATTATTCACATTGTTAAGCATATATTTCAACTATCTGCGACAACTTCTCTCATTATTATGATAACTTACAAATCTTACGTTTGATATAGACCCAGGATTGAATTCGGCATCGGAGATATGATGCTATCATTATCAAACCTTGAAAGTCTGCATATTTAACCACTCCAGCCGAGATATTTGTTTATACAAGTTTAACAAATTTAGATTCTGAGAATTTTGTTTTGTTCATACAGTTATCTTTCTCTATCTGTTCATTTCCAAATTATAAATTTTTAGATGATAATGATTGCTTCATCACAAGGCATCCTCAAATATATTACAACATCCTTATCATTTTTCTTGTCCTTTGCGTCGATTTAATGCATAGCATGTCAATATCAACTTGTCACCGAGATATATCTCACGATTATGGTAAATACAGAACCTTTCCATCCTAAATCGCTTTCTGTTCCGTTGAAAATAGGAATGGAATTCAAAATAGGAATTCAAAGATTCACCATTAAATGCAACATTTCAGTGATTTAATTCAATGTAATGAAATATATTTGAAATAAAAGCTCAAAATATATTATTTATTTATGAAAAAATTAAGAACTTCTGGCAGAATCGTTTAGCATTAGCAATTCGTCCATATTTAAATATTATCCAATTGTGTAGATTGTAAAGAAATCGAATGGTATCGACAATCATTCTTATCTAAATTTAGAATTCAAACAAACCTTTGTATTAATGGTAACAGCAAAAAATATCCAAAAATAAAATAATAATAGAATACCGATATCAATTTCAAACTGTACTTGAATTTTCGACGAATTTCAAAAATATCGTTGAAGGAGTACCATAATCTAATTTCGTTTTTCACTTTGCTGTTCGAACGGATTACCTAATGTAAGCTAGAAATTACTGAAATGAAAAGATCAAATTATGCGTTTGGAAGTTTTTCAGTAATAAAATTTTCATCGTTTCATATGATCTATTGATTGCGGAATAAAAAAAAGAAATGTTTCATTTGTTATGTTTGAAGCAATCATTTCATATGATAAAGTGACATTATCAGCAACTGTGCAATGTAATTCAGTAATTTATTTGGTTGCAAAAACAACTGAGAATCAACAATAATCTAACAATAAGATCCTGAAAGTTAATTCAGTTTGAGAATCTTGATCTGTTAGAGAATTTCGGACACCTTTCATTCTGTCAACGAAAGAAATTAGCCAAATGAAAAATTGGTCGACAACTGAATTCTATTTAAAAATGATCATTTTTGATCATATATAATTCCAAACGACTTTTTCTTCTCCAAACTTTCTTTAAAAAACCACATAAATTTAAACAAAATAAAGTAATACAGTAATAACCAATGTAGCATAGAATGCAAAGCAAATCACCGGAAAATTAAAAAAAAAAAAAAAAAAGGCTGCCTCGAACAATATCAGAAAATACAGACAATATAACAAAAAATACTTTTTCAAATATCAAGCTTTTAAATATCAAGCTTTCTCCATAGGTAATTAACAAAACATAATATAAATTTTCCAGACAGATAATATAATTGTGAAAAGACAAATTCAAATGTATTTTTTGTTTTCAAATGCAGGTTTTTTGGCGACTTACATACATTACAAATTTGTTTTTCTATCAAATGTATAATTATTAGTCAATTATATTTTATTAATGTTTAAATGGCAGATTTTTTTTGTTTAGAATCCCCAAATGTATTGGAATAAAAAAAAAACTTTCTGTGCTTAATATAATCTTAAATCTTAACAAATTCGCATGTTAAAATAATTTATCAATAAAACTGTATGCATTTGTGAAATTGTTTCGAATCTTCTTCGCAAAATATTCTTTAATAATAAAGTTTGATAGTTTAAAGATTATAAAAAACTACACAGCATAATAAAGAATAGAGAAAAGAAGGAAAGATTTTGAGAAAATAAAATAATGAGAAATTGCAAGTGCGAAGTGTAAAATTAAGAGGCCATTCTTCTATTTATAGTGAATGTCAGTAAATAAAAGAAATGGAAGAGTGGAAGAAAATCTTTGGTCAGTAAATCAAAATACTGAAGTCTAAAAAGAAACTAATTCCACAAAATTATACAAAATTGAGAAAAAAAAATCAAAATTATAGCTCTTTTTGTCCGGCAGTAAAATCATTATTATTAATTGAATGAGTATTACTGAAGGGAAAGTAGACGATATCGTCTGCAGGACAAGGCCGAAATGTTGATAAAAATGGATTTTCCGAAGTTTGCGATTGTTGCAGCTTCTCCTTACAATCCATAAGTTGGAAATTTTTGGTTAAACATAAGCGCACATCAGCTAACAGCCATTTCTTGGTCTATAATATGTAAGTCACGCATGAAGAAATAATAGCCATTATCAAGATGATAAACTATTAAGAAAATTATAAAAAAATACCTCCTTATCTTCTAAGCAATGAAATTGCACATTTTTCCCATACGCAGATATTAGATTTTGATGCAATAACAGCCAGCTGTATGACTTTTTTTGTGATGGAACGATTCCATGTTTTTCCAATATACTATAAATTTAAGTTTAAATTCAGAGTAGCGTAATTAAGAAGAAAAAAAATCCAAGTTTTAAAGGTGACTGCAAAAAAAATTCAAATAATAACATCTTTTTATAGATTTTTCAAATGTCAGCTGATTCGGTAAAAAGGGAAATTACGTTTTTTGCAGGCATCTTTAAAATTGTTTAAAAAAAAAAAAAGTTCACGAGTTTATCTCAAAAAATTTTTTCTCTGTTAATCATAACCATATTCAACAGAGAAAATTTTCAAGAAAAAATTAAGCATCACTTGTGATTGTGATGTCTATGTTAAAAATTAACTGAAAGGATTTCAATCTCCAAAGATGGGCGATGATTGCTGCCATAAAGTGAAAATCAAAAAGTGATACCCGAATATATCGAACTGTTCATGGAGAGCAAGCGATTTGTTGAAATATTTTATTTCATCGTTCACTTCTTCCACAATTTCCGCACATGTTCCATGCTTTATCCACTCATGTTTCCTGGAATGGTATCATCATTAACTGAGATGTTATCCTGAATCCGAAAAAGTCATTAACAAGCCTTTTGTCACTCTCTTCAAAATAAGCTTTGAAGTGAAAAAATCAATGATCAGAATTCTTCAGTATTAATTACTGGATTAGCTATCGCCTGCAAAAAAAAATTTTCATATTTGTTTTACCATAATGACGATACGGATTGCGTCACAAACAAATTTGGCCAGTTCCTTTCCAACTTTTTTTCAATTGGAAGAAGTTTGGATAATACAAATTTTTTCGTCTCGCCACCACAAAATTGCGGAAATGAGCCATCGTTACGATTTGGCCTTAAAAACCGTAAAAACTCGAAATCCAACTTTATAATTAAGATATCTAAAACATAAGCGAAACGAAATGACCTTTTCAAATAATGCCTCAGAATTAAATTTTTCCCGAGACTCCACTACTGCATTTGAAAAATGCAGAAGTTGAACTGAAAACTTATCGTAAATCTTGATATGAAAATTAAAAAAAAAAAAAGGAATTCAAATTTGAAGATTTTTCGAACGTACCACAAACCGTGAATTGTCCATGGGGCAGCATCGATGGGTACTTTGCAAAAATCATCAATCGTTTCCTTGGTACGACAAACAGATGTAGGATAAATTAAAGTCAGTTCAAAATAATCGAAATTATCATCTTTTCCAATATTTCCATTTATTAATGCCGCTGTTATTAGCAGTAAAGCTAATATATTCATTTGAATTTACGAACA
The DNA here is from genome assembly GCA_002249935.1 of Onchocerca flexuosa. Taxonomy (NCBI): domain Eukaryota; kingdom Metazoa; phylum Nematoda; class Chromadorea; order Rhabditida; family Onchocercidae; genus Onchocerca; species Onchocerca flexuosa. The sequence goes on from KZ270027.1 coordinate 100,329, forward strand.
AATTCACTTCATTCAGAGGAAAATCCTGGAATCTTGGTCTGGAAGCAATAATATAAATCTCAGATAGAATCTTATATTACGTACAATACCGAGAAAATCACTTTTTCCATATCTCTTCTCTGAATATTGACCTTTGCAAGTTCCAAACGTGACCTTTCATTTCAACCATTGATTGGGATTTCGAAGCTAGATTTCCAGTGCTAGTATGAGAATATAAATATTTCAAAGGTGCAAAAATTTGCATATTAAAGATCAAAAATCAATAGATTATATTTCCGAACTATTTCTCAGTTCTCGTTCATCTAATCAAAAAAAACTGTCCTAAGATGCAAGGAAAGAGACTAATGACATTAGATGACTTAGCTGCGTTTAAATTTAGCAAAAAATCTAGGACTTCTTTTATTACAGTATCGAAATAGGGAAGCACATTGCAGAGATTATGAACTTGAAAAACTTCTTACTCAAAATTTCCCACAGTATCTTGTAAAGCTATTGATGTTCAAACAATAATACGTCAACAATAATTAATAATATTTAATTCATTGGACAGATGCCAGAAAAGAGTGAAAAACAATTTTTCGCTATTAATATATTTCAATAAATTGCATATAGATAAATAATAAGGAACTGGAACAAATCACTGGATATCAACATAACAGCAATGTAAACTAATGATAACAGGTGTTAATCAAAAATGAAAGCTGTACGACATCGATAAATTTACACCAGCCCTCTTTTCTAGCTCAACAATTTCGACATATAACAAAAGAAAATAGATTTACTGATTGATACTGATCTAGATCGCTTTTTTTTCTATAATGAACAAAAACCGTACCACTACATAATGTTGATGTCAATAAAACACAAGACAAATGAAAGAAAAATTGCACAAATTGGCAGTAAATTTTCAATCTTATCAAAGATTGATCTGGGTGATAATAATAGTTTAGTAATGCTTCAAGGAACATGGCACCAATCACATCATAAATCGATATTCAGTGTCACAGCAGATCACCAAATCATCAATAAACATCTTGCAATTATGTATATAGAAGCGATATCTATTTTTATTATTCTATTACAATAAATAATAAAGTAAATAAACAAACTTTTAGCAAAGTAAATTCTGATAAAAAGTAAAAATAAAATAAACAATTTAAAAATAACAAAAAAAATGTTGAAAAAAAACATAAATTGATTTGGTAATTTAAACAGCATTTGATAAAAAAAAGTGCATAAAATGACATTTTCTATATTCAACCATCCCAAAAACAATTTTTGATCAAATTTCGGAGACAAATTAAAACTTTCAGAAGAAAAAAAATATTCAAAACTACTCATCTTTTCTAATCATATTTTTATCAATTTATTGAAACTTTAGGGTCAATAAAACGTAGAAAAATATATTAATCACAAGAGATATACATAAAACTTGGCAACGACAATAACATTCCATTCCTTCATATCTCATCACGCCATCGATATTCCCTCAACAATTTACTTGCAAAGAACTTTAGAAGTTTAATTACAATTAAGCGATCATTCCCTTTTATGCACTTTAGCTTCTTGAATCTGTTAAAAAAAGTTCCAGATTTCGGACATTTACGAATCGCGAAGTGTCTACAAAAAAAAGAAGAAATGAAGAACGAATATATAATTATGAGAATACAAATAAGAAAGAGCTGAGAGCTGATGCTATAATGAAAATGCAATTAATTAATGATAATTAGTTGAATGAACGTCGCAGTTTTGTTGATAAGTAAAAAGGCAACATTAGAGACAGCAAACTCAAATATACTGACATATCAACATATCAAACAGAAAACTGAACAACCATCTCTCATTGCGTGGAAAAAAAGGAATTATGCAAAAACTTACAAAATGAACTTTTCATAAAGCATAGTAAACTAAATTCACAGAACTATTTGTCTTCCCGTGATTTTATTGCTGCATAATCGTATTTAACTTAGATCAACTGATAAATTAGTCTAACCTTTGCACCTCTAATCTGAAACTTGCCATATGCCTAGACAGGGATCTTAAGAACTTGAATAGATTGTTCAACCAAAAAGTTTTTTTTCGAATACTTTAAATTTTCAGGATGCTTTTATATTGGTCTAAAATAGTTTATAATTTCATGAAATATCAAATATTTCAATTCCAGTAATAAGAAAAAATTCTTTACAATACTAAATGCATTAAACATTTAAATTTATTCGAATAAATTAAAATTTCATAAAAATGGAAATCACTTATAAGAAAAAAACGGTTGACCGTAGATAATTTTCAGTGAAAAAAATATGATAATAGGAGGGATGTGAATTACCAGTGAAAATATTTGAGTTCAAAAGATGACCTTAGTATGTATGAACTGGGTTTGACCCAACGTTACGCATATAAAACAGAAGTTTCCAGCAAATCTTTAAAGGAAGAGCAAGTCAACAAAGTAAAAAGTGAAAGAATAAACGAGGCAAGAGAATTTTTTGCTTCGTACAATTGGCAGAATTCATATGAAAGAAAAAGTTTCGGAAATTAAATATGGTCAAAATAAAAGCAACCTTTTTCACACCTCATTTTCTATCAGAACTCAATGAGATTCTTCAAAATTACACTTCTTTTTAGAATATAAATTTCAGATAAATATACAGGGAATTTTAAATGAATAAAATCTATGGCTACCTGGAATGCATGCTTAGAGAAATGAAAGTCTGGTGCGAAAATATTTAATGGCTAATAACTTCTTTCATCACTTTTATTTTCGAAATTTACATAATCGAAAATAAAAAAACAGAAAAGTTGAAATGAAAGTTGAACTGAAAGTAGCACAAATAAATCTGAAAGAAATAATGACAATATTTGGACAAATAATAAATTGCAGTGGAATACAATCACTAAAAGAGCAAAACATACTGATCATCAAAATTCTACTTTTAACACAAACACGAAGAGAAAAAAAATGAAAGAAAGAGCGCACTTTCTACCTTCTCTGCAAACATAATTCGGAGCGTAACGTTTCGATAATTTCATCTTTTGCTTTGCTTATTTCTTGTCGAATTTCACTTAAAACTTCTTCCTTCCATTTCTCCATAGTTTCCACTGTTACAGCAGCACCATATCCAGTACTTCGTACTTCTTCTTGATTTAACGAGTTCGAGCTAGGCAGTCTAAAAACCATTTGAATCAATCATATTTATGACGAAAAATACGATTACATTATTGAACAATTGATAAAAAAAAACATTATCATTTAACGAATTAATATTATTTCAAAGAAAATTTGACATGTTCTTTAAAAAAAAAAAAAAAAAAAAAAAAAATGGTATTGTCAAAAAGATGGCACTGTCACTGAGATTAAAATTTGATAACAACCAATATAAAAAAAGCCTAATATGACTATAATGTATAACGTACAACACTTTTTTTTTTCAATAAAATTAGAATGAAATCTCAACAAGCTATATTGATAAATATGTTTTATTAGTTCGGCCACATGTTTTACCACCAGCCGTTTGAAAATTCAACAAATATCAACGAAAATAATAGTGTTCAAAACTTCCTTTTTAAAATTAATTTTTATGAACAATTTGTTGTTTTTTTCCTTTTTTTTTTAACCGCTTAATAATGCTAAATGCCTAATGATATAGTCTTTCACCATGATCTTTGGAATTTCACAAACTGATTTTCCATTTCTATTCTAATTTTGCTTGAAATCTATGCAATTTTAACAGTGATTGCTTACTTGCGATTTACTTTCGGAGAATCAGCAATGTTTGCAGTACCATTGACTTGCTTCTCCCACGGGCGACGTAAAGTTCCATTACCGACGGCATTTGTTGAAGATGCCGTATCACTTCCTAAAATAAATTGCGATATATTCTAACTCATTTTTCTGTCATAGAATTATAAAACACATTGTTTTTTCCCAACGCTTACATGAAAATACCAACCGATGGAACGAGAATCACTGTTATCACACTGATTTTTGCGCTTGCTGAGAGTTGCTTCTAGTTCCGACAATAAATTACTGCTGCCTAAAAAGTGATCCAATGTAGCATAAAAAATTATTTTACAAAAAATTTGAAAAAAAAAATTGAAATGCATATGATAAGGAATATAACAGTTATTATCAACCACATTTATAAATTACTAAAAGACATATTTCATATTTCAAGTTGTTCTTCAATAACAGAAAATTCAAATAAAAGGATGTGATTAATAAGGCTGCCAAACAAGATATAGACATCAATATAGAGATAACTGAACTTCCCAATTTTGAATTGAAATTTTGAGTTCAAATGTGAACGCTTCAATTTTAAAATGAAAATTTGAGTTTAAATGTGATAATACCAGAAGCGGCTGAATTCGATGACGGTGGTGCACTGACTTTTCGAAGTTGTACTTTTTTCAATTGATCTGCGATAGAGCCACCACTTCCTTTGCCCAGTGACAGCGAAGATGGAGGTGGTGGCGGTGGTGGTGCTGGTGGTGCATTTGAGGAAACTGTCGCTGCAAGGAAAAAGTTTGTAGTGAATAAAATCAATTCAAAATACGGGAATCAGAAAGTATAGAATAAAACTTTCTAAAAGTTCAGGAAATGAACTTACCAACATTAGTGGAGCTCACTGAAAGTGATGGCGTGGAATTGTAATTATTTGCAAGAGACACAGTTGGGGCAGGTCGAACAGAACTATTAGAAGGACAGTTATTATTCGTAGATGTTGTTGCATAAATCGCAGGAGGTAGTGAGGAACCATTGGAAGAACTTGATGAACCTTGTGAAGCACGACGTTGTACATTATATACCATCATCGTTGTTGCAGTTCCGGTACCACTGGTTGAACTTTGCACTGATTGTGATGATTTTCTACAATTAATATAATCAATTCTTCATTTCCAATTAAAAGAGACCTTGTGTGAGGCAATAATTTTCGAATTCTCATTAAATTAAATTATTAAAAAATTTGTTGATGATTACATTCAATGAAATATTATTAATCGATTTTCATAAGAAAAGAGCCACTAAAAATGTATATCAGTTCATTCAGGAATCTATTCTAAATAATCATTTAGTTAGCACCTGTCCCTTCTTACCTTCTCATCAAACGAAAATATAAAATTTATGTCATCAACAGGAAAGGTAATAATTTCTGCATCAATATAATGATTCAACGAAACAAGCAGCTGGCCATCCTTCGATTAAAGCGAAAGATTGGCCATGCGAGATGACCATGAAAGATAGTATATCACTTGGCCATACAAGGTAGTACACTATTGGCCATGCAAAATAGCATATTATTGGCCATGCAAGCTAGGACAATACTGACTATATAAGGCAATATACCCTAATGAAAATTATCGTTCATACGTCGAAAATTTCGAGAAATAAAAGGGTGTACTAAACGAATGAGTGCATCAAGCAGATATTTGTTAGAAAAAGGAAAATTGTTCTTTTTCTACCTTTTTTCTTCCTTCAACTAACTCAGTCAACGTTTAAATCTAAAATTATCGATTTCGTGATCAGTATAGGAAGAAGTATGTGCTGCCACGAAACTAATAAATTTTACGTGTAGATGTACGAGGAATCTAAAATGCCTTCATTTAAAAAATTTAAAAATATTCTACCAGTTTATATTTCAAACTAACATAAATAGTGCGAAAACTTTAAAAATAGAAAAAAACAAAATTTATGGTTTAAAAAAAATATATGATGTTTCGCTTTTTTTGTGCATATTTGGAACAAAATTAAAAATAAGAAATTTCAAACTAGTATTGAATAATTATATCTAAATAATTAAAACCTATAATTCCAAAATTGATAATTGCAAAAATAATAAATGAAGGACTATCGGGAAAAATGCTGGTGAGAAATCTCAAAGGATGAAATGAGAAAAAAAATTATCTGTGAAATGAGAAAAGGAATTAGCATTTATATTTATAGGATTGATTTGCAGTAAAATACGAGATTCTTCCATCCTGATTGTGAATATTTCATTGCATTAATTTAAAAAATGAACTAAGGATAATAGTGAAGTGAGTTAATTAAATGATCCGAATAAGTTGAAAGAATAAACCAAAAGTTAACGTTTAGAGATCAAGGCAAAGCCGAACAGTGATGGCAGATGGTGAAACAAATCTAAACTCAAATATATTTCAGAAGTCATGCATATTATGCAACTACAATATGGAGTTATTAATTGAACATCTTCTGCAGAACATGTTTGAACATAAAAGAATGATTATCCAGATGATGACAACGATGATGGAATGAATCATCTGACTTGAAGACCAGAATTTAGAATTATAAATTCGCCAATATCAAAGCAGAAAACAAAAATTGGTAGGAAAGAAATTGAAAAATTATGTCAATTGAGGCGTTAAGTTTACTAGTTTTCGTCCAGAGAATTTAATTCTTCTATTTGCTTTCTCGCAAAATTGTAAAAAATTTTTCCTCGTAAATATAGTTGTAAAGCTGATCTCCTCTTCTTTGTTCTAAATAGATATGACATCAGAAATTACAAAGATTTAAAGTGGTTTAATCCTCTCCTGTCATTTTTTTTGTTTTCATCATACTTTAATAGTTTACTCTAAAAAATTGGAATAAATGTTATCAGTTCTATTAAGCAAAAAATAAATGAAAAAAAGACTTTTTAAAGAAATTTTTACAATATAAAACTAATTTTCTACTGATATGCAATGATTTGATATTTTAATTTTAAAATGCTAGGTATAAAAATCATTTTAAAATGCTAGGTATAAAAATCATCCAACGCCATCACATAATGTCAAAGCTGAATTAACAGTGCAGAATTCGAATTCCGAGAAATTATCTCAGAAATGAGCTATTAAAATAAATGATGGGGGAAAATTTGTTTTGACTGATCCAACTATCCACATTTAAAATCCAGCCCAAACTGAAGCTGTTGTTGTTTATTTTCTATATCTCTTCAAATATCCCTTATCCCATCAAGAGGATTTAATCGACAAATGTTTTACCGTTCAAAATAACAACAGAAAAGAAAGCCGCAACAGTACAAAATATCAAAAAAAAAAAAAAAAAAAAAAAAGAAAAAACTGAAAAAAAAAAAAAAAATCAAAAAAAAAAAAAAAAAAAACTTGGAAAAATATTACATTCAACATGTCACACATTCACATAAGTATTGCGAAAATGGCATCAATTAATTCTATGACGTATATTTCATGCTTACTTCAGAATAAATTCCAATTTTTTTAGCACAGTTTGGTTATTTACGATTCCTTATCCTATATTAATTACAGTAATTGAATTTAAATTTGATCAATCAGAAAAATAGTTTGAAATCATTGAATTTTATTCTTGACATCATAAGTAGCTCAAAAAGCTTACCAAAGTTCTTGACAGAATGTTGCAAAAAAACTGTTATGATTAAAATTTTCATTTTTTTGACTGAATATGATTAAAACTTATTTTAGTTAAAAACAAAATTCTCTATTACTTTAGAAGCAATTGTTAATGCTTCTGATTTGGATCTTTCATTTTCTAGATTCTGTTTAAAAAAACTTTCTGAAAAAAAAAAAAAAAAGATTCCGTAAAGTAGCAAAAAAGTTAAACAGAATATATCAATGCTGCATTTCTTTGTTTCATTTTTTCTTTTTTTTTTTTTTTTTTTTTTCTTTTAAACAGTGGGAAGAACATAAGTTTTTGAAGTAACATGATGCTATCCTCCTATTGTTGGTACGTTAGAAATAAACAGCATTTTGCTAATTGATATCCATTTCCTTTTCAAAATCATTTCAAAAAGATCATTTTAGGATAAATAAAGGATTAAGTTGAATAAAGTTTTGATAAAGACATAAACAAGGTTGCATTTCAGGCCATACAAAAACAAATTGAAAAATATTTCTTAAAAAAATCTAAGCAAATTTCCAGTTCGTTTCACCAACTCTTAGACTGTAGAATTAAGGAATGTAATGTTATGAAAGAAAAGGCCATGCCATCAGTTTTGGGATGCACTTTTGCCCAATTCTTTCCTCAATTCTCGCCCAGTGTTCATCGAAAGATGCATTATGTATTGATGGAATTTCACCCATTCCTTTACTGAATTCACTGTTTTCCAAAACTTGCACAAATCGATTTCCAAACAAACTATTCCTTCGGAAGCATAAAGGAAGAACAGACAGGGTTGGGTAATTTTAAAGTTTGACCAAGGGCACATCATTCAATCTTCAATCACAACAGCAAAGTGCATCTTGGACGGACGAATTTCGCAAGGAATTAACGGCAAAACTAGTTGTTATAAATCTGAAATGTCTAAACAAAACATAACTCCAAGTCTATTCTAGATATTAATGTAATTCCAACTAGTATCCATTAGTCATTAGAATTCGGAGAACCACGAAAGGCATCAGAACGATGAAAGTTTCACATTCACATCGCCTTCTCAGGATAAAAATGTTACACTGCTTACTCAAAATTTGAAAATACGAAAAAAAAAAAAACAAAAACAAAAAGATTTTCCTATTTGATATCAATAAAAACGTGACTAATTTGTATGACTCTGCTTTTCCCGATACAATCCATTTTTCAAAAAGAGATAAAATTTTGAGATTTCAACAATAGTCTGGGAATGCAATGAAGCATTGCATCATTATAAATCCTTTATTTCAACTAAAATTCGTCGACAAAAAAAATTTTTATTTTTTCGCTAAAAAATGGAAAATCTTTTGAAGTGCAATAATTGTGGACATGTCCTTGAAAGTTCCATAATATAAATATTCCTTCTTTTTTTCCCCATCAATATCAATTTCCACTTCCATTTTGCAATGAAAGTTATATCAGTAGTAGAAGCGATTACAGTAATAATATAGCGCAATGAATCGCTCGGAATATTTGCCAATATCAAGCTTTAATGTTATTGCTTCCGGATGATGATTAAATTTGGCCATTTAAAAAAATGATTTCCTCTACCTATTCCACGTAGTCCGACCTTTCCTGACAATCGCTATGACGTGTGCAATAAAAGTTAAATAAATGCCAAATGCATCATTCGTTTCCACTTATAGTTTAAAAACGAACTTTAGGATAAATACTTGAAAATCCATGAAGATAAAATGTACCGAAAAATGAAATTTTAGAAACTTCAAAATAATACAAATCTCTCATATCAATTTCGGATTATATATTTTATTGAATTCTAAATACTAAAAAATCCAAAATATACTAAATCGCCAAAACTGTCACCTATGACAAAGTCATTCAATTTATCAATTTCAAACATCTGGGCATTACAGTACTTGGATCTATTAAAATCCATTTCAGACCAATCAAAAAAATTGCATAAAAAACATCAATAGTTTAGCAGAATACAGCAAAAAAATATATAAAGAAATCAAAACCTTTCTAAATAAACACAATTCGATGAAGTTAGATCGCATTCAAACGAAAGACTAATGACATCATTCAAATTTCGAAAACTAATGATATCATTAAACTTCAAACTTAACTATTCTGGCAATCACTATGTGAATGTAGTTCTGAGTTTAAATCAAAATTTATATTACAAATAAAAAGCTAATATTTTTGACGAGATATTAAGAAATTCCTTCTTTCATTTAATATTTATAAGTTCCTATTATTCTTGCTTTTACTTATGATTCATTTTAAGTCTTGAAAAAAAAAAAAAAAAAAAAAAAACTAACCGGAAGTTGTTTGTATATTGTGCGGGCGAACCACCACCAGAACATAAACTTTCATCATCAGCACCACGAAATGACGGTGAACTGTATGCATTGTGATGTAACTGATGTGGCTCTTGATAAATAGTATTCGAAAAACCCAAATCACTGCCTGAAATACATAAATCAAGTATTAAAAGTTTTGGTTATCTGATGACCACTGTAATTTAAATACTATATTTAAAGCTGAAAAATGAATAGAAGTGTAAATAGGATGGATGATCAATACTGAACGAAAGAAACAGAATGCCTTCAAGAATTAGCCCATAGCTTTCCGAGAGTTTGCTATTCTGAAAAAGGACAAACAATTTATATCAGAACCGAATTTTTAGTCACTGGAGAGGTAAAAGTATCATGTATGCTTTAATGCTGAATATAAAAGGCGAATTCTAGGAATATCTTCTACGAGGTAGTTAGAAACACTTTAAATAAAACAAATGAATCAAAAATTTATGACGTATAAATTTTTTTTCAAGACTTTACCATTTTGATAATCACTACTCGACGTTAATATTGACAGCGCTTGTGTCATAACTTTCACGAAAAGACGAGCATCTTCTTCCTTCATGAAGCTTAGGCCATAAACCTGAAACAAGCGTTATTACCGATTTAGTTTTCAACATTGGTTATCATTACTTATTTATAAAAAGTTGACAGTTGGCCAATATATAAAAAGATAGATGCAGAATTTATGAAACCAAAAAAATCACTTTTCTTTTTTCATCTCTCCACTGATGAAATGTTGGCGTAGCTGATTTGTACCTCAATCTCTCGTAAATATTGCAATTAAGAATCCAGTTCCCATCCTAAAATATTCAAATAACTTCAATTACAGTAGTACATACTGTAACCATTGCTAATGACTAAGTTTGTAATTTATCACAAGGGACCACAACAAATTATCAAATGAGAGCAATCACTAAAAACTACGGAAAAAATTCTCAACAGCTTTCCAATAACTAAATACATCAAATTATGGAAAAATGAGATAAAACCTGACCTGCAAACGAGTGCCAACAATACGAAACGTGTTGGAGTGAATATTATGTAATATTCGAACTTGTGATCGAGCTGCTTCACTTGATCCATCAGGTGAGAGCCACTGTTTAGTAGAATCATCATACATCATCACATCTGCCATTGCCATTGCTACTGTTGACTCTCTGGAAAATTAATATACAATATCTAATTCTAACTGCTAATAAATCTATCACTTAATCAACTAGGATCATAAAATTGCAATTTGTAGTTGAAAAAAAAAATTTTTTTCTAATCAATCTATCCACATATTCAAAAATTTTTCATCTACGCCAAATCTTAAAAGATAAAAATTACGAATAATAGAAGAAAATGAAATTGATATAATTGAATATTTGCATGCCCAAAAGTTTCATCCCATATTTTACATTCTCTCTCTCTCTCGATATCAAATTGCATTTATCAATAATATCATAAGGACACTCTAACAGATAAACATTCACTGACACTTTAAATAAATCAAGCAGAAAAGAATGAAAAGGTTTAAGGTTGATGAAGGTGAGAAAGTTCGAACTTTCTCTCATCACATCAACAACTGAAAGACCACTAACAGATAACCTCACGGTAGGTGGTCATCGTAATATCACAAACAAATATGCAAAGAAAACAAATGTTAGGTACTGCACAAAGTGTACCAATTTTATCACTGCATATATTTTCAAAAGAGAAATAAATTATTTTATTTCGCAAATTTGTCTAAGCAGAATAAAACAAAAAAAAAAAAAAAAAAAAAAAAAAAAAAAAAAAAAAAAAAGCAAAAAAT
>KZ270027.1:111940-147941 GCA_002249935.1 Onchocerca flexuosa
GACCACTAACAGATAACCTCACGGTAGGTGGTCATCGTAATATCACAAACAAATATGCAAAGAAAACAAATGTTAGGTACTGCACAAAGTGTACCAATTTTATCACTGCATATATTTTCAAAAGAGAAATAAATTATTTTATTTCGCAAATTTGTCTAAGCAGAATAAAACAAAAAAAAAAAAAGAAAAGAAAAGAAAAAAGAAAATAGCAAGAAATGAAATTTGAAGACTGAAATAAAGAAAAAAGCAGAATGTGGGAATAGAGAATTATATATTGAATCATGTCACTCATAATAATTAATACGAGATGAACTAAAATCTGCAGTTAATTAATAAATTGAAATAAAAATCCTGATTCTTAATATATTATTAAGTTAAAATTAATAAATTATGTTGTAATAGTAATTGAATTCGATACCATATGCTAAACAATAATCCAAAACAAGGCAAAAAAAAAAGAAAAATAGCAATTAAATCCAATCAAACTAAAATCTTCCGATAATTATACCTAGAAAATCAATTAAACGGAAAACTTGCAAAACTATTTATGTAAATTAGGTTGAAGAATAATTTAAAGATGGGATAATATTAAATCAAATCATCTAATCATCTTTATAACTGAATTAATTATGAAAATAATCTCTAAGTCTGTCATCTCTTTTCATCAAATATATAATTAAAGGAAGAACAGTCGTCTTTACTTTTCGAGCATACTTGAAAATAATCAATCAACATTTTCAATTAACTCAATTAATTTATATACATAATCTCTAGTTTTATTAATCATTCTCCAGTTCATCTCATCTATTTCACATGCACCTGGATATCAATCTCTGCATTAAATCAGCTACTCTGTCGGAAACATCCGAATTATAGATATATTAAAATTCGTTTTTTTGGACATTTAATAGTTAAAATATCAGAGGAAATCTTAATCAAAGGAAGTCTCAAAGTTTATCTTATTTATGAAACAGGATATAATTAAATATGCATTAATTCTATACGTTCCCTTGATAAAAACTCAATTAATTACTTCTGCTAACAAAGAATAAGCTAACTTCTACTCATCTATCACATCTTAATGTAACTCCTCGAGGATACAAACTCGACACTAATCTTCCAGCAATTAATTGAAATAACGGATGCATACAGCAAGAAGGAATAGCGAAATTAAATTACGAAAATAAATTAAATTTTTGAACTTTTGTCTTTCTGTTCTTCCGTCCCTCAGTATCTCCATTCCAAAATCATTTTTCCATAATATAAGCAAAAATATTGGTCAAATAAAAAAAAGGGGAAAAAAAACAGCGTGACCAGATTTGCCCTTTCCCGAGGACAAATTTAAGTAATAGTAGAATACATCAAAGTGCACGATACCTTCACTCCCAATACTCACAAAGGGTCATTTTACGAACAGTATTTTCTCACGATAGAAATTTTTTGCAAAAAACTTGTCATTATTTTATCCATTACTCTGCTCCAACGATATTTAACAATTCTTTTCCTGAGAGTTTTAATAGTGTTACAGATAATTAATTTCAGAATCCATATAATATCATTTATTTTATAAATTATGTCATGTGAGCTTTAACTGTCAATTCAAAATTTTTTTCGACAATACCATTGCGATTATCCTGTTGTATCAGTGACTTGAGCATTTCTTTAACTCTGCATAATTAACTCATTTCTTTAGATTTCTTCCTCACATGACTGAAAATACATAAACAAACTGATAGCTTCAAACGCCAAAAACAAATACGGAATTTCCGAAAAATTACCCTGCAGAGAGCTGCAGAGCAACTTTTCAACTTATTGAATTGTTAAATTCAGTTCTTTTTGCAAATCCCGTTCTCATTGGCTTGTATATACTTATCGATCGCTTTTATTCAAGCAATATCACAAAATGGATCCACAGAATAAAGGAGACGAGAAGTGAAAGGTTTATTATAAGATCAAATTCGAGTGACCTTTCTCATTCGTCAATTTTGGATCACCTGCATATTTTTCTACGTTTATTTCATTTATTTCAATCCAGTGATGATTGCATTTGTATCATGAACACTTTCGCCTTAGTTACATTATCACTATTTCTTAGTGAAACTAGGCCTTCCGGAAGATTCTTTTCTATTTCCATAGCTATCATCTATCCGTTCAACGTTGATTGGATTTTCTAAATTAGCCTTAAATATCGTCCATCTGGTTTGTTTCTCATTAATAAGAATACTGTGTCATCCATCCGAATATCTTTCTTCAAAGACAATGCCCAGTCAGTGCCACATAACAACCACTGTTAGATAGAATCGCCATCTTTGGAATACGAACTGGCCAAAATGCTGATTCTGATGGCGATTATGCAAACCTTCCAGAGAATATATCTAGTGATCTAGTGATGCGGAGAATATATTTGGTGATTTTAAGGGAAAATATAAACAGATAGATAAATACAAACAATATGATTATATGATTGGAATAATGAGTATGCAGAAAGACTGTCACTCTTCATCTTCCTTCCTTCCCTCCTTCCATATTTGCATAAATAGAAATTTTTGATGATTTTAATCAACCGTAGCACTTCACATGAATAATTAATCTTTTCTTCAACTATCACATATCAAATCTATCTATATAAATAAAAATGTTCGTTGTTCATTTCCACACAACGTTTCAAATTTTTCGCTGATTGATTTGAAATTTTGATGTAACATTGCACATGAACAAGCGTAAGTTAAGAAATTTCGGAATTTCACATTATTTATACAGACTAGCTGGATCGGCTACGTTTCGCATGACTGGTCCAACTAGTACCAGAATAACAATGAACTCATAAGTATAAAAAATTCTGACAAAAAAGTGTGAACTTCGCGTAACTATAAAAGAATGCGATCATTGGCAAATTTCGCTTTTTCCAATCATAAATTTGAAAATTTTTCGGAACTTTAGGAATTCAAAACAGTGATATGATGTAATACTATTAAATCCTATCTTTACCTTACTTCCAAAGTGATAAGTGGAGAAACAGATAAAAAAATAGAATTTCAGGTCAGTGTATTACAATTTCTATTTTTCTGTCACTCAATATAAAATACTTCGAAATCAATTAATTCATATGTTAAGAATAATTTAATATTCAGTAAAGCATTTCCATAAAGTTCATTTTCCAAATTAATTCTATATATGTACAACTCGCTAGACAAATTTTTTTTTTCTTATTTGTAAAAATTATATTAATTGGCTAAAAATACATATTAATTTCGATATTTGAAGAAATGATATATATAAATTTCGACTAAACGATTCTTTAGTAGATTTAAAATCTGGCGGTTCAGAATAATCTCATTTTCTATAAGCTTCTAATTAGAAAATTCGGGACAGATTGATTAATGGAATTATAGTTATAATTTTGTGAATAAATTTTGGTTGAAAAATCACAGAGAGACTAAAATTTTGGTTGAAAAATCCGGATAATTTATGAGTTCCCATTTCGAGTCTCATTTATGTGAAATGAAAAATTGCTGACATATGAAAAATTGGTGACATTCTTCATAAAATATGGTCCACAATGAGAAGAAAGGTGTAGTACTATAATTTGGTTAAAGTTCCGAAAAACCAAATAAGTCAAATAAGTTAAGTAAGTTTTATAAATAAGTTTATAAACAAGACAAATAATCCAAAATCTCAAGATCTAATTTGCTACGACTATGAAAATACTATTCTCAAAGCAATATTGGAATGTTTCCTTTTGTATTGAAAGAAATGCTAACTTCCTTTACACTTCTGTAATTCAGATTTTAACTTTCTAACAATTAAAAGTTTAAAATAATTCCAGAAGAAGTAAAAATGTGCGAACTCACTCCATAATTCCAATTTGATGCTATCGATTTGTGCAAATAATCCTCGCAGAAGTCCAGAAAGTAAAGTCAATTTTGAATAATAAAAATAAATAATACAATATAAGATGGATGAGTTTTTCCTCTTCTCCTCTGACTTTTACAATTTCTCTTCTTTCTTTGAAAGAATTCAACAAAACACCGAAACAGATTGCAGAGGCACGAGCAGAAGAGGACGTTCTGTTCAGAACAATAACGTTCAAAACCGTTTAAAATGAAACATTATCGCTTGCACCATCGTCACCATAACCTGCAAGGACAGAATTGAATTGCTGTCACTCGGGAGGATATCACTGCTATCACTGTTATCATTTCTATAGTTATACATTCACTTACTGTTGATTGTCAAATCAATGAATCCATAATTAATAATAATAATAACAAGAACAATAAGAGCAATATTATCGGCAGTCTGCGCTATTAGCACTACGACGGCGCAATGTCACCGAACAGGAACAAATATTAATTGCGCTATCAACACACTCTCGAGGCTATCGCCTGAAATTTAACGAAACATTTGCGTGAAATCATTTTCAAAATGCACATTTCGAAGATAAACGCACATGATACGTATGAGCCATGCACAAATTTGCAGCAAACTGAACAGGAAGAAAGAAGTATTCTATTTGTAATATACCATACACAAACATACATCATCAGGAATTTTTAGAAATTTCGTACAGATGAGATGTAACAAAGTTCCGCCAAAGAATTCAATAGATGTCTTATGTCACTTTCTGCAAATGAATTATCAAAATGTATGGAACGAAATGAAATCGTACTGTTTAAAAATTACGAAAATCATTTAGATTTTTCATGTGAAATCTTCGATAATCTTAACATACGCTGTAAGACGAGTATAATAAGTCAGGCTTGCATGATCCTGATAATTAAGTTACAATTCGATTATGATTCTATCACGTGTGTGAACAACTTTCTTCTTATTATTTTCTCATTAACATCATTTTTTGACACGAATTCAGGCATCATCTAAATTAAAAAAAAAAAAAAAATAAGATTCAAATGGAAAGCTTTCTGAAATAACATAATCATATCTTCCCAATATTTGAAAAGATATGATCATATCTGATCATATTTTTCCAAATACGATCAGCAAAAACGCTGATAATTAGAAATGAGAAAAAAAAAATTATCATCGAGCAAAACAATGACATCATTGCAATCAAATATATTATTCCATCAGATTTTGATGACTCCAACGAGTCAAAGAACGCTTGTAATCGATGAAAAAAATTCATCTAAATGGAAATGGAACTTTTCACTCGTTTCTAAATTAAAACTTAAGTAGGAAATTTTTTTCCCCAGAAATAAACATGGAAAATATCAGGAAAAAGATATAACGATTTTTAGAAACTAGGTTTTAAAATTACTCGATAATTAGAAAATTTCAAAGTAGAATAAAAATACGGAATAATATTGCCACGTTAAGAAATATGTAAGCATAATAAATATTTCAGAATTTTTTTGTAGTTTTATTCACAAGTAGAAAAAAGTGAAGAAAAAAATCAGTGTACAAACAAATTCCATTTAGATCGTTGGAAGTGAAGAAAAACAATTTTATATCTCTAAATTTCTATCGATTAAACAAATAAATATAAGTGCAGTTACTGTCAAAGAGAACGAGATGTTGTCATCTATTTATCAGTATTTAATATATATATCAATTCTTTATCAGTACTTTACAAATAAATATTTTATGAAATTGATTCAAATATAAATATTATTGAATATGCATTATTCAAGTCTTGATTTTACTGCATATTTTTGACTCATATGTTGAACACAAAAACCTCATGATCGGCGAAACATACAGTAATGAAATTAGGCAAAATTGCTGAATCGATATGGCATTGTCGAGGGACAACAATACTCCTTAATTGGCTTAATTTTGAAGCACAATAACTGTCCTCTAATTATGCATACCCAATCTCACTTATCTGTCCGATAAACGCTTCGCGAAAGTGAACTCCGCAAAAGTGAGGTCATTTGATGAATACGACAGCATTTATACTAAATAATTGATCGAAGGCTATCAGCACCAATGTATGTATCATCGCTAATGAATCCTACGACAATAAAATATGATTCAACAAAACAAATCGACAAAAAATTGAACTGATATCTGTAAAATATGATTCAACAAAAATCTGCAAAAATATAATCCAATCAAGCTATTATTTAATAGTCTCTTACACTTTACGACGTAGTATAGTCATCTTTGAACCTTAAAAAAAAATCTCACTTTATAAATTCTAATAAACTGAAATAACTAGATTATTTCGCTTATTTCGAAAGAGAAATTAAGAAGAATTAACAATGGAAATATGAAAAGATGTTAAATCAAAAAATGGGAAAGATGATCGATCAGTACAAGCCTACCAACCAGCAATATTTTTTAATGTTTCTCAAAAATTTCGAGGAAAAAAATAAAGAAAATAAAAAAAAGCAATCCAACAAATGGTTTCTCCAATTTTACTGTAGGATTTAACATTATACACCAGCCTCCATGACAATTACAATTAAGATTTCTGAAAAATAAATTAAATTGCAACAAATTTTACTTGAAACTAAACCAGTTGTCGATGAATTTGATCGGTTTCTTCATTACTTTTTTAATTAAACATACCAGTTACATTTGCTTACCACAAAGCGATCATTCAAAATTTCTTTATGTCTTCTAAATAATAAAAAAAAAAAAAAATCCTTTTTCTAGGGAAATATGGCGGGCAAACGGAGCTATTACACTCTAACGAGTTATGGCAACTTTCAGTTTTCGAAAAAATTGCTAAACAATCCAAAATATATGAATGCTTATTTGATGAAACATAATCTATTGAACAGAAAAAAAAAAAAGCGCCTTCGATCTTACCATCTTTCATCAGATCAAATAATGAAACAAAGCACTGTTAGATCTAATTATTAGAAAATTTTAGATAATTAAAAGGATGTCGATCGTAAAGGAGTAAATGGGAGGTAAATGCAGGATTTATCACTAGAATAGAATTATAGAAAATTACAGAATTAAGAAATCCTGAGGAAAATATTTAGTTGCCGATGAATCTTTGAAATAATAAGCTAATAAATTTTGGCCGATCAAAAATCCATCAAATGTTTGTTAAATATCTGAGAGATGAAAATAGTACTAGCATTGAAATATTAAAATGATATCGGAAATCGAGGAGATGGAAATAATTGTATGATGACCTGGAACAATAAAAAAGGTACTAATTTCTGAAGCAGAATTTAGATTACCAAAAAATGCCTAAAAGGAAAGAAGAATCAAAAAAAAAAAAAGAAAAAAAAAATGAAGGAAATATTATCCGCAAAGACATATACTAAATGAAACGATTGATAACGGATGGATGGATTGGGACAGACAGGGACGAAGTGCGAATTGACCGCACCGCATGCCAATAGCATGCATCAATCATCCCCCATTTCAATGTGCTCTGCTCTGTTGCTGTTACTCGCATGAAATGCGGTGATCCTAAAACTCGAACGAAAAAAAATCCTAAAATTTGGCATTTTTAATGTAAAGAACTGACTTGATTCCTTCTCTTCCTCGTTCTCTTTCTTCTTCACATCAAACAACTTCTTTTTATGCCAAACAATTCATCCATTCCATACACAAAAACTCTTCCAAAAAAGGTAAAAACTTTTATAGTCATATACTGTGCAATAAGGTTTTGCCTGAGAAATGATTGGAAGTTTCATTGTACAAGTTACCTAATGATATTTCGATTAAATTCTCAGAAAATAATACCAGAAGAAATAATAAATTATATCCTTTCATGATATCACCAAACGGATTCATCTGATATTTTATCATTATAGAGGCGATATCTCATGCCACCATAAAACAAAGGTAAAATCTGTTTTCATTTAATAAATCATGAGGATAGGTATGAATAAACTTAAATACACTTTTAATAAAATATAATGAAGTGAATGAATAAAATGATAGAAAAAAGAATGGCATTTCTCATTTATATGATATAATGTCACCATATTGTCATATTTTATACTCTGACAAATTTATCTCCTATATTTAATAATTTTCCAATGTTGCTTTATGACTAATGATAGAGAATGACATACGACTGTCACATCATTTCCTTAAAATAAAAAACTTCGATTTAATGCCAGGCTATCAAGACAAGCAATAATCTATTAGGTTTTATGGGATTTTAATGAAATATTATAGTAAAAGACCAAAAGATGTAAAAAATTCAGTAAATTATCAACATATTCAAAAATATGCAACAAAGATTTTTGAATACTGAATCTATAATATCTAAAATCCATAATACTTATGCTAAAAATGACGAACAAGACATCTATATTACTGATTTAAACTTTTGAATTGATTTTATCCAAGCTTCATATTATTTAATTTTAAATTTTGAAAAATTACTAAATTCTTAAAATTTCTAAATTTCTTTCAAAGAAGTGAAAATAGAATTAAAGAGGAAATAAGGCAAGCTTTCATGCGAATTTTCTCGGGAAAATATAATACAATTGTTATGCCAAAAATACTGTACTACGCAAGAAAACAAAATATTCATGATTCCTAGTAAAGAAGAGAAAAGAAAAACATTGAATGCATCAATTCATAATCTTATTTAACAAAGAAATTCTATAAATTAGACAAGAAAAAGTAGTGACAAAAGGATGTTGTTGTTGTTGTTAAAAAACTAAAATGAACGAAATAAGTCTTCGAGACTTTCCATACTGGACAAGATATACCAATTAAGAGTGGTGAGTAACATCACGAACTGTAAACATTACTCAATGGCATGCCTATCAGATAGAAATAAAACATCGATCTGTCTCTATATTCACACAACATTGATCTTATGCTACCGTTTCACCTTTATTTAATCGTTGAACATATTAGTAAATTTTATTTTAACGCTAAACATGAGCATGGATCATATTTTATCGCATGTTCACATCTTATTTTATCGCTAAGAATAAGCATATTTAGCTTATTTAATTGTTGAACACACCTATTAATATATCGATGATATTCAATGATACTTCAACTTACAAAATTGTGAAACAGATTGTTTTTAGAAGAATTTTTGTGTTTCGACTCCATTCCCTGTTCCTTGATTACATCCTGCTTAGGTCGATATTCGTTTGTGCCTTTTTTCATTCATATCTTATAATCATGAATCAATAAAAGTAGCAATGTTAAGAACGGAAAAGCGTAAACACACAAGATTAGAATTAGGT
Source organism: Onchocerca flexuosa (assembly GCA_002249935.1). Taxonomy (NCBI): domain Eukaryota; kingdom Metazoa; phylum Nematoda; class Chromadorea; order Rhabditida; family Onchocercidae; genus Onchocerca; species Onchocerca flexuosa. The sequence continues at coordinate 121,087 of KZ270027.1, forward strand.
TTCGGTACCATCGTCAATATTGGCAATATGTCCTGAATAAAGTGCACTTCCAAACATCAAAGACTTTCATTAAGCTCAAGAAGCCTATTTGGCATCGACAGGCATAATGAAGTAAAAAAAAAAAAAAAAAAAAAAACAGGAAAAAGATAGTTTCTATTAATAAAATTTGCTGTTTGTGGAATCATCTAATCGTAGCAAACCTGACTTTCATGTGTTTGGAAATTTGAAAGTTTAAAAAATATTCATACTGCTTGTTGACATTTAAAAAAAAATAGATGAATGAATCGAATCGTAGAGAGGTTTTCAGTGAATTTTTTATAATGACAGCCAGAAAGATTATGGAAAATGTCGCATCTCCTCCAAGTTGCATCTACATTTCTAGTCGAACGCTAGGTTACCAATCATAAGAGGAGCAGAAAGGAAACATGAATAACACTTCTTTGAATAAGATTCTGGAAACAAGCATGAGACTAAAATTATCGACATTTGGTCCGAGCCTAGGACTCAGAATATATGGGATGGGTGAGACCAGTAATATGGCTAGGCTAATGACCGAAACAGTCATAGTGGACATCGTCTAGCCTAACTATTCTTATTCCTTTCAAAGTCAACAAAAGATCTGTTTCGTCCAGCAAGCCTTCAATAATCTCATTCTAACCAGAAAATATTTTACAGAGAGAGAGAAAGAAAAAGACAGAGATATCAATAATTATAGAGCAAAAAATGTGATTTAAATTTGATTTTATGTATATAATTTGAAGTCGATGTGAAATTCAACCTTTATTTTATCAGAAATTTTCATAGAATCGTAAAATACTTCTATTATTTTCACATGTTATTACTTATATCTCTCCTTCATCTCCCACCACTAGCAGTTATAAATTCAAAACATTCTGCTAGAGAAAAAAAAAAAAAAAAAAATGAGAAGACTGCTATAGAATTCCACTTTTATTATTCCAGAAAAGAGCAGCTTAAAATCAACAAATACTTCTGCAGAAGTTTTGATTACTTCACAAAAAAAAATTAAAATTAAACTTATGAGTTTTTTTTCCTGTCTAAACTTTTGTTTTTTTAAGTCAAATTAGTCTTAAAATCATTTTTGAAAAATGAATATAAATGAGTTTTCGAATTCTCCGTCTTTTTTTCCTCTTCTAGAAAACGAAACCAAATTATGAAACAATCAAAATTTTGCTTTTAATTTTAAAATATAGAAACAAGGCTTGAAATAAGCATTGCATATTTATGGATTTCGGAAAAGGAAGTGAGACAATATTTGCGATTTTTTTTTTTTTTTTGAAATCAATAATTTTTCAAAAATTTTTTCATTTTAATTCATCCCATTTAGTCTTTTAATTAATAAATTTAATGAAGATTTTTTCTTTTGGAGCAAAATTATGCAGATTATATAACTTTTTCTGCAGATTTATTTTCAAGATCAAAAATTGATGGCTGAAATAAAAAAAAAAAAATAATGGTTGAAAATACAGACTAACAATCAATGCCAAGTCACAAATAAGTTGCATTAAACTTTCTTACTAAAATTCAATATTTTCGAAAAAAATCTATAAAATAATCAATGAGAGAGAAGAAAATTTTCGATGCCACGAAATAATTTTATATTTCAAATTGAACAATTTTTTCGAAAATTATTACTGCGTGAAAGCACAAAAATTTCCGATTACTTTTTTGGCACCGAAAATTATTTCTAGAAATTTTCGAAAAACTTTTTTTTAGTACAGAAAAGCTCATAGTCTGAGAACATTTTAAAAAAAACTCCTCTATGAAAACTCTGCAAGCAAAAAGTTACTTATGTTATTTATCCATAGATTACAGATGCAGTATTCTGGTCCCAACTGATTCAATGATTTCATTCTCAAAGTATTTCTCTTAAACCATTATGACCTTCGAAAATGTCACAATCATATTTATTGAAAAGATAGAAATAAAAAAAGATGCTCTGTGTTGCGATGAACATCTTCAGACTTATAAAGTGTTAATTTTAACACAAAATGAGACAAGGTCGAATATGATACAAAAAGTCGAAAATAAATTGAATGAAGAAGAAATCCTATTGGGTTTGTCAAAAATATACCCCATTTTTAGATAAATAAGTCTCTTCATATTTAAAACTTTTTCAACTTCACCTTTTGTTCTTTTTCGATTAGTAGTGAGCAAAAACAGAACTGGTAAACAGAAAAATCTTGTTTCCAGAACTTCGGCATTCAACGAAACTTGTGCATTTCGAATCTAAACTTCAACTCACAAAAATCATCATCTAAAAAATATGAAAAAATACAAACAAATGAAAAAACCGCAGTGAGTCATAAAATACAAAAAATTAAGGAGTATTGAGTTACAAGTACGTCAACATACCTTTCTTGCCTTTATTTCTTTTTTTCGTGAGTTAACTCCTGTATACCTATTAAACTAGGATAATTCCGATATCTGGAAGACAACTTAATTTCAAACTACCCACTTCTTTCATTACTCTTACCATCATTACTGCTCATAACTAAATCGCAACCTATCCAGCACTTGTCCAACATCCTGAGCATATGTCCGCAAAATCTACCTGCCGAACTTTGATGACACTATACTCAAGCATATGTCCACAAAATTTGCCTGCCGAACTTTGATGATGCTATTCTTTTACAAACACCTGACATCCACACAGGTATATCCTTCTGCATATTTCATTCTCTCTCCGTATCAGTATTTTACACTCACCCTCATTAAATAAGAGAGAAAAATGATCGGATATCAATTTTTCAAAGTAATTATGAAAAAGACGTAATCAAAAGTCAAAATGGCGAAACAAATTATGTCACGGATTTAAGGGATACAATACAACAAGGATGATTTTTTTAATTCTCTAAAAATAATTTCTGCTGCACGTTGGAAACTAGAAATAGAAATAAGTTCCACTAATATTGAATGGGAAATTCTGTTGAATGATGAATTTCCCACTGAATATAGGAATATTTTCAATATTTAATTATGAAAAATGTACCAAAGCTGCAAGAACTGATATTTCCATGTCGAAGGAAATGAACAAAATTTTTTCCTGTTCTGCTTCTTCATGCGATTATTTTGTTCGAAAAAAAATAAACAACCAGATATTGTTATGAACAAGAAGATATGACATACAATGCATGCAGAAAGTGAGGATCGATCTGAAAATAGCAGTAATATAGATAGGAGAAGGTTATCTTACTAAAGTAACATATAAAGTTAAATATAGACGATAATTATTTATGCAGAAGAATTCATAGAAAATTACGGATGACATTCCAAATGGTTTAGTTTCAGTTGAATTGTTTCGTTCTTTTGAATCGAAAAATATTAGTTTTGTGATAAATCTGTCATATTAGATAGGAATCAGCAATGACTAATTAATTCTATTTAATGAGTACTAGTAAATTGAGCGAAATAGTTATCTAGTATAAATCAATCTATAATTTGGAAAATATAGGTTTTTTACTTTAATGAAACAAAATGTTAAGAGATACATGCAAATTAGTACTAAGTATATGATTCAAATTAACTTATGTAAACATAACCAGCTTTCAATCAACACTGATTAATTAAATTGTAAGTCAAAGATAATTATTATCCGAAAAATGAAATGTCATCGGCAAAGTAATTATAAATGTGCTAAAGCTACTACAAATTAAAGTCGAAAATTTATGAAAATTTAGTATTTTCTGAAGATTTCAGCAACATTTCTAAAAATAAAATAAGGGCAAGGAAGAATTGGAGAAGAGAGCAGTAATATTTCAGAATGCATAGCTAAATCGAGAAAATGATGACTCTAAACTTCGCTAAATATAAACGAATGCAGATAAGTTACAGCATTATTCCATAGGCCTAACTTCTCTGCATTTACTACTCCCACAGCCCCCAAAAAAGGAAATGGAACTAATTAAGCTGGAAAGCTGAAAAGGATAACATCCAATACGCTAGTCTAATACAAATCCATTCATTAACTGTCATTCACAATGATGTTTATTTCAAGCAATAATATTAAAATTGATATAAATTAGTAAAATGGCTATAATTAAAGCAAACTGTGAAAACTAGTCTTCAGAGCTATCATATTTTATGAATGGGAAAAAGAAATACTGAATATATTGATAGCGAGATTTGAATCATTTGATTTCTCCCACTTATTTTAGCACATAAGTTATAGATAATTGAAAAATTAATAAGAATTTAATTTTTCATGTATCAAGAATATATCTAGGAAAAAATTCTCAATAATATCTTTCAAAATAATCCTTTTGCAAAATTTTTGTTTAAAAAACTAGTGATTTGCTAGAAATAGTGAGAGCCACAGAAATGAAAGATATTTTTAAAGAGAATAAGCAAAAAATATTAAAGCAATTATCAAATAAATCCAATAATGCTGTTGTAAAAAGAAAAGATGAAAATACAAACATCAAAAATACTTACACCTTTTATTCGGAGGAATAAATTCAAAAAAAAATTAAAATCTGAATTTGAAATGGGTTATCAAGCATTCGCTGAATAAATAAGTTACTGATTTTCAATCGACTGAATCATTGGCTTTTTCACTTCTTTCTATATGATTATCTCAAAGATTCAGCACTGAGAATAGAGCATAATTGTAATAAGGTTCTATACTTTGCTGGCTATAAGAAATTAAGTGATGTACTTAAACAATGACCTAGAATCCCTAACTATATAAGATATTCGATTATTGAAAATAATCTAGACAATTCTAACAAAATGCAAAACATCTAAACATTGAAAGATGAAAAGTCAAGTTGTTTCGGTGGAGTTATTTTTCAAACTATCAAATTGAATGGTATAGAAAGAAGTCATAGTAATTTGGAACGGAAATGAATCAAAATAATTGAGGACGAATAAAATCGAGACTTCAAAATTCAATGCGTAGAATCATATGCATTAAATTTAACAATATAAGTACAACAAAGTACACTCATTAATTATTAATTTTCCCTGTTCTCTTTTTTTATAACTATGTATTTCTTGATCTATTAATCTAATATATTTTCCAAAATTTTTTGCTCAATTTTCTGCATTTTATGAAAACTATTCCAACTAAATATTGAAAATCAAACATTTACTATGGCAGTACTACCTAAAATTAGTTATTCATAGTTTTTAATAATATTGAATAAAATTTTTGATAGTCGTAGAGAAGTCAATCACATCGTTTTGATCATACTATTACATAATTTTTATACACAGTAGTTTTACCAAAAAGATGATTCTATATATATTACATTAATCTTGAATATTATATTTCAAAAATTGATCGTTGACTCTATATTTTTAAACTATCAGCAAAACATGAATCTATTTTATTTCGATTACCATGTAAAATATATTTTGCTAAATTAAAAAAAAATTCTTGCATGAAAGCAATTTAGAAATATGAAATCTGTATCTCATCGCGGACATCTATTTTTTCAAAAATTAATAATGATTCACAAATTGCTGAGATCATATTTTGATTACAACTGAAAGATACTGTGTAAAAAAGATGTATCTATCAAAAGCATAGTATATCGTATCTCACAATTTCGAAACTCCTCTGTACAAAAGTAAATAAAATAAAGCGTTCCATCTTAAAATATAATGTTGATTTTAAACTGATTATCTCTCAAGAAAATTAAATTTCGTACAAAATTATTTCAACAATATCTACAGAAAAATCCTAAAATAAAGGAAGTATTCGCCCCAACAAATATTAAATAAAAAGAAAAAAATTCAAGTCCTATAGAAAATCCAATTGCTTGAAGAGATCTCTTAAGAGAATTGATGAATTCAACGAAAAAACATATAATATTACTCATGTAACTATATACGCGATTTCACACAACATCTCTAAACTGTCTTCACCAAAATGATAGAACAATATAGTAATAGGAAGATAAGAATAATGAAGCTAAGATGAAACAAATATATTATGAAATAAAATTAAATTATGGATTTAATGGGATAGAATCCTGCACTGCGAGAAGTTCCAAGTTGATGGAAGACGGTTGAGAAAAGCAAAAGATGCAGGCATGTAATCTAATTTCTATGAGGCCTTCGGAAGGAAAAATGGAACAACAATTTCTATAAAGGTGAAATGGCAATAACAATGGAAATTTCTAAAAGCCGATACAATCAATGACAATTGTCGAAGGTCAATAAATATTGTGAACTCTTTGCTTCTTAAGCAGAGAGAGAAGAGAGGGATGGACTCTGCTGGGGTCAAAATGCATACACACATATTAAGCAACATAACACAACAGCCACGACGGATCACCAATAGTCACTACCACTGACCATTACTACCAACAACCATCATCCATCCACTCTACAATTTTTGAGGGATTGAGAAGAGATGTAATGGGAAAACGAAGAGTGAGGGATGGAAGTTTCGGAAGAACAAAAGAGAAATGAGAGGTAAAGAAGAGGAAGAAGGAGAAATGATCGGAAATATAACTTTTAGACAAAATGCGGTCGTCGAAGTATCGTTGAATGCTGGACATATGCTTGAGCGAAGAAGTCTGGAAGAGAGAGAGATGGAACAATTATAAGCAGAAATGGTCCCTTAAAATTACAAGTGAGAGATGGCGCTTGTCCAAGATGCTTCACTTCGATGGGATACTTTTCTCATTTCGATGAGTAATATTTCTTGGGAAAGCTACGAGCAAATGCTATACTCAACAAGGTCGATCAAGAAATTTTAACATCAAATTAAGCAACTTTTATAGCGCAATGTATGGAGAAAAGATATACAACCATAAGGTCACAGGTTAAATCCTTAAGCTTTCGATTAAAACTAAAACTTGATAAAACTACAATCTTCTCCAACATTTAAAACTGGAAATGAAATTTACAGGACAGTGGTCAGTTAAATTGACCAGGCGTTGATGGTCTTCGAAAATAGCGAAAAACAGAATGAATTCAACAAATGATTAATTGAAAATCATCATCAGTCAACCAGCAAGATCAGCATAGATGAATTAAACCAAAGCGCTGAAAAAATAACATTTAATTAGAGAAAAGCATAATAGCCCTCAGACACTACCTGGGTCATTTTAATTTCGATTTCAAAATAATTTTCTAATAAATAATCGAACGAATATTATAGATCACTATCGAATCATGCTTGAGGGAATCAGTAATACTGGATAACATTTCATTAATCTCATCTAAATTTAATTATCCGTGACCGTTTAATCCGTACTATCGGAGATATTCACATTTCAGACACTTGAAGATTTGGATATTTGTTCTACATAAGATTTACGAAAGTATCTCGATCGACAATCCAACCAATTCCAACACCACCCGGAAAACTACATACCACAATTCAACATCCATCCCACAATGAACCTAAACTGAACTTAAACCTAAACTGTACGTAAATGCAAATGTATTTTCGAGATTGTTGTTTTTAATCGAATGATTTCCTACAAAATTAAATATTTTTAAGGCTTGACTGAAACTTAATTATTTTTACTTGATTTCGTCAGTTATTTCTGAATGGTACATTAAAATACCATTATTTTAAGCTGGAATTTGTCGAATCTGATGATCGTAAGTTGGTCAAAAATTAAAATTTAATTTTCCTAAAAAAAAGTAAATAAATATGAAGAAAACAAAGTTATAGTACAATTAGAAGGCAGTAATATTTTAAAGTAATTTTTATTACTTGAAAAAAGAGCAAGCAATGCTTTCCTCAGATATTAAATAAATATCACTTTTAAAATTACGAATTTCGCAGCAACACCAGTTTTAATCACACATTACTAAATAAGGCAAACGAAAATAATGGAAAGAGCTAGTCGACTTGACAAAAATATTTCACCTGAAAAGTGCGTTCACCGGAATGAAAAAATTATTTATGTGATAAAAACAAATAGTTACATTCTGGAAAAGTATTGAAAATCAAAAATGCAAATAAATCAAACAACTTTACCACAATCAGTAATGAGATTGAATACCTAAGTTAGGCGAATTAAATGATGAAAATTCAAAAATTCCAAAGTAATGAAGTGAAATAAAAATAACAAAATAATTAAGATATGTAAAAATAAAGCGAGCGACTTATTTTTTAAAACAAATAAGATCATTGGGCAAAGATAAGCACAACCAAACAAATTCTAATATTGACAAAGAAAAAATGGGATGCAGAAGAAAAATTAAATACTGATTTACTTATTAAATTGAGGAGAAAAATCAATTTTTGAAGAAATATCGAAAACAAATATGAAAATTGAGTAGAACTCAATGCTTGCAAAATAAAACAGATAAAAATTGTGTATTCGCTTAATTTGAAGGTTTAAAAAACTGCTAAAATTATATTTAAAAATGTTTATGTGAAAATAAAAAAATTGATAATTTCAGATAAGGTTCTTTGTAAATTTGAAGTAAAAAGATAACGTAAAAATTCAAAAAATTTCGCGAAATCATGTAAATATCATCGCAACAATTCAACAATTTCGATTAGTGAAAAATTAAAAAGCCATTAGCAGTAGCAATAGAAAGAATAAATTCATCGAATTTATCAGAAACAAAAATATAAATAAATTAATGAAATTATGAAAGAAATCATATTGGTAACCAGTTTTTCAATCGTAATCCCTGATTATCACAAAAATGATCGGTATAGGGTATGCAATTAAAGTACTCGCAATACACGCAATTGAAATTAGATGGCCAATAAAATATAACCAAAAGGATAATGAATAAACCAAGTGCGGTAGAAAGTGATGTGACCACAATTAGTAATCGTCGAACACGATTATAACGCTTTGTCTGAATATATGGAAGTACAGCTGAAAATATAATCGTCAATCGTATGGATAGTAGAATAGACTAATTTTTAATTCGTGTTTACTCATTTAGCTGCAGTTTACGCGAACTGTATTATGAGCTTAGATTTTAAAAGTTATAGCGGTCTAGCACGCCATAACAAGAAAGGAAATGCCTTAACGAGAAAAAATAATTGTAAATCAACTAAGATAGGTGATAATATGAAACATATAATGTTTCACATTTCTTTATTATGTCAAATTAGAAAATTGATACAAAAAAGCTCACAGTAGATATGAAGATGTTTACAAATGTTTAAAAATTTTAAGATGAATTCGGATAACTGGAGTAGCCAACATGCATATTATTCTTATGATAGTAAAAACAATTTAAAACTGATTAGTAAATTAAAGATAAATTTCAAGAAAAATTTTGATTTTTTCTGTTACAAAATTATTAAAAATATAAAACATTTCTGGAATTCGCATAGATAAATCTGTCAAATTTTTGAAACTTAGATTAAGCAAACGCACCTAAAGATATCAAAATCCCGAAGATGAAGCCGAATAAATGCGCCCAATTGTCAACCCATGGTAATGTTCCTATAGTAAAAAGCACTAAAGTAAATAAGCTCAACTGCACAACCGCATGCCAAGGTTTTTCGAGTAGATTCCTAAAAATACATAATTACTGAAAAATTCAAAGGGATAGAACAAGCAATAACTAGCGTTAACTTTCTTGATTTCATATTGAACTAACTTTTTTCGTACTAAGCACTATTAAAATTTTACAATCTATAAAAATCGAAAATTTCATACCTTATTTTATAAAATTTTGAAAGTTATGAGAAAATAAGTTCTTACCAGCTATAAAACACATCAACATACATTGTAGCAAACATTCCAACATGTGAACCAGCAGGACCAACTTCTGGCTGAAATATTCAATTGCATTTTCTGTTTTAGAAATTGAATAACATATGCATCTCAAAATCAAGCAATTTCTAACGATTTTGTTATTTTAAAACTGACCAAATCTTCACAGTTTGATCAACCGATTAACTGGATTAAAATATAATTTACTTGCCTGATAAGGAACAAAAATTGCACCAGCCAGATATCCACCAATACCAGACACTATATAAAGAAGTGCTACGCGCGCCCATCCGAGCAATTTTTCAAGATCCCTCATATAGAAAATTTGAATAAAAATTGTTAAAATGCAATGAATTATCCTAAAAAACAGAAAATTTGGGTATAAATATGGTAAAACAAAAGCAAAGAAAAAAAAAAAACAAAACAATGTCTCATATTTTTCCTATCTAAACTTTAAGCAGTCGTATTAATTGAAAACAGATATCAAAAAACTAGCCCCGCATGTAGAAAAAGTGGTATAAAATAGGCGATACCACTGATCTGGCTGATTTTTCCGCAAAAATGGAAGCATTCCACATACTTCGCTCAAACATGATACCTGTAATAAATTCATATCAGCGACATTTTTATCAACAATTTAAGTTCTACAGCACTGAAATTACCACACAGAAACAGTCAATGAATAAAAAAATTAAGGTCACTGTAAAGATAAAACTATTTCACATCCGCTTAAGATCGCCGTTAATATTTTTCCTTATGCTTATGTGAGATAAAATAAAAAATATATAGATGATGACCAATTTAGGAATCATATGCGTAAATAATAAAAAATCTACCTACTGTTATTGCCAAGTAGCTTCAGTGCGGGTGCAATTAATGATTTGATTATATTAATATTACTATAAACACTATTTTTTCACTTCAAATTATTACTACTGATCTTTTTCATTATCTTTTGCCAGGAAATTAAGAAGAGATTCTTCTTGGACTATGTTAGAAAAACTATTGTGAAACCGTATTTTGGGAGTAACAGGCATACGAAAAGAAACATTAGTGAGTAGCAGTAGCAATGAAAGCAATGTTACCTGCGAACAAAGTGTAGCATTTTCATGGAAATATCCTTCCACAAAATCACAATAATCTCTGGTAGTTATACGACACTGTCCATGTAACTGTATGCAGCAAGGTCGGCCAGTAATTTCACATTGCATATGCACCACATTCTCAGGTACGAAAAGTGTTCTTTGTTTGCATATCTGTCAAAAATTGAATTTTGAATTTTCAATTTAATTCTTTTAAATGGTCCTTTTCAAATGAAAATGAGTACTCTACATGTTTATTAATCCACTCACTATTTTCACATGAAAAAAACAAATCTTCGATATGAATCATTACTACGTCATGGAATTCAATAATTTCACTAATTCTGCCACACCAAACATGAAACAACATAACAATAGCAATAAACTTACAGGCCATTGCGTTATATCATCCGGCCATTCGTACGGCTTCACAGAGACTGGATTCTCGCAATATCTATATCACTTTTCTTTCATTTTTTAAAACATTTCAGAAAATCGAGATTTAATTAGAAATGATAAAAAAGCAATTCATAATATATACCTTGGATCTTGCCCACAAACAGCACCTGATAAACGGCTTTCTGGACCCGGACTATCTTCTTTCCATCTTGCAAGAGTGGCTATCAGTGACTAAAAGTTGTGAAAGTGAATAGCCTAATGAACAAAATCTTTTCTCATTAAAATGCTGAATAAAATACACTAGTTAAAATACGTATAAAGCTGATTTTACTAATTAAAATCCTAATTAAAACACACTTTTTTACAAGCATCTCTGTTATTAGTTATTACACATCAATTCTAAAATTTTTATAAATTTCACTGATATTATTCGTAATCAATTAAAACATTTTTCTCTGTTTCTTCGTTTTTTTTTTTTGTTTTTGAAGATTTCGCCAGCAAAAATATTCACCTCAGACAACGTTTTACTGATTAATTCCACTAAAAAAGATTTCGAACAGAAATTGAAAAATCAGAGTTACTGAGGACGGAAAATTTAAGAGCAATATAAACATATCAAGGATAGAATATCTAGTAAGAAAGATGTTTTCATAAAAAATAACATAAACTTATTAAAGAGCACAGTATCCCAGATGCTTTAAATCTATACTAAAAAATAGGTTTAAAAGTTGATAGAAATTAAAAATTTTCTTAATCCGCTGCCGAATCTCGGTAAAACTAAGGTGATTATATTATTCTCAGAACATTTTAGTGATGTAAACACAAAATTCATTAGTTATAAAAAACTATATACAAAATAACAAAAACTCTGCCTTTACTGCACGATTGGCAACACAAATTTTAAAACATACCGGGCAAGTACTTTGTCCAGTTTGAAAACAACCAGTTCCATCATTATAAATACAACAGCCGGTTTTATTTTCTTCCATACGGTCGGCTTCAACTTGTTCGAAAATTTTTGGGTCCTCACGCATACAAGGTGTAAATTTAGCACCCAGATGTATCAAATCAGCCTCAAAACTCAATAAGCATTTCAGTGTTCAATGTATACTTTTTCACAGTATAAGAAATTCGTTAACTAACCTAATTTTCAAAATAATGTGGTCAATAATTAAACCAGCGATGACAGTACATAATGATGTGAGACATGAAGATATCGGATCCTAATCATAATTCGCGTTAAAAGTTGCAAACTACTCTACATAACTTATTTTATATCAGATTTCAATACATTTAATTGCCAGCTTACTAGTGGCGTACGTTATCAACTTTCTTCAACTCCATAATATGTTCCGCTATGTCTCCATACAGATTTGCGAATTTTTAAAGAATTAAATCAAAACTGAAACTCTATAACCAAATGGCTTCAAATTAAAAAAAAAAAAAAACTTAACATGAAACTAACTTACATAACTAAAAAATAAAAACTTAAACTTACAAATTTCGGTCCAATCCAAATATTTTGTTGCACATAAATACTGACTCTCTTCAAAGTAACAGTGGTATGCATTACATCAGCTGTTCTTTCGGTAAGACCGAATCCCCAAGGACCAACTCCATAAGTATATAAACTAATTATAGTAACAAGTATTTGAACTGTCGTAATCCAATAGGTGAAGAAAGGTCTGAAAATAAAAAAGACGAAAACTCTTAATTGATAAAAACTTTGTCTAAAATGCTAACTTAGCCTTCTTGCACAGTCTTTAATTGTTACTCTAAAATCCAGATTATTTGATGTTAGCTTATTATTTTGAATCAACAGAATTATTCATTTTTTCATTCATTTCAAATCATTTCGTCAATTAAACGTACTTACAATCAATATAAGTATCTTCATTTAGCTGATAAACATCCTTTCTATAGGTTTGTTGAAAATATTTTCGCCATATTCCAAAACCACTTCCAAAACGCCGACGATGCGAAACAAAATATTTCTTTGATTTCAGTTCACTTTGTATCGTCTGAAAATAATTTTATGATTTATATGGAAAACATTATGCCCTAAAACATAAGTTATAGTCTTATTTAAATGAATTTCATTTCTTTAATATTGGATTCTACGTTCAGCACTCAGCATACATTATTACATAAGAATGAAGAAACCTTATCTTTTAAATACAATATCTTTTAAATATAATAGTCTGTGAAACGAAGCAAGTTGGACAATTTGCTTACTCAGAATTTTGTCATTTTTCAATAAATGATGCAGATATTGTTGATAAAACAATATTTTTAAACTTAAGGAACTCACATCCAAAATTCTCTTTCGCATGCTTCTACAAGTTTCTGTAGCTCTTTTGTTCGTCTTCTCATCAGCAACTTGAATGTTTTGTAACAACCATTCCTAAAATAGATTGAAAACAATTTAGTTCCCAAAAAATTTTTAAAAATGTTACACAAATTATCTATAAAAAAGACTTACTTTTGGACTTGAAAGAGCATTGCAAAAAGATGCAAATGGTGTTGACTTCTCCTGAAAAATAATCAGTTTTTTATTATAAAAGAGAATAAGATAGAAATTATAAGATATTAAAAACAAAATATGTTCTCGAATCCTTTCACGAACTTTTGGATTTCGCGGAGAAGGCAAATTCATTAAATTAAATAAAAAGAAAAAAAAAAAAAACAAATAGCTTGGATAAGTATATCGGATTTTAAGGATACGTTGCGTTATATCATAAATAAATCACATATTTATCCTACAACTCTCGCTTTACACTAAGTACTTTGTTAAATAACCGAAGTGATCCTATAAAGACTCCCAAACTGTTTTATCAATTCATATTCTGGAACTTCGTGATGAAATACCCGATTTACTTCGACAGGTTGCACGCAGTGGACAAACGATGAATGTCAAATGCCTGTTACAATTCAAAATACAGAAGGGATACAAAAAAACAATTTCTTTTATCTCCTACTTTGAGCAAATTTTTTTTTGTCTTAGTTTATCTTTTTGATTTCCAATATAAAGTAATAAGATTAAAGAGAAAAGTAAAAAAGGAATAATTTAGCAAGTGCAGCAAAAACATATATAATTGAAATTAATGGGTATTTCCATACTGTTATCAAACCATTTCAATTTCAAATGTCTGACACGATGCCGCGCTTGTTAAAAAGCAAATCAGCCAGAAAATAAAATAATCAGCCAGAAATAAGATAATTAGAAAAGAAACGGAAAATAATTGAGAAATTAGGAGAAAAAATCCATTTTAAATATGCTCAAAAACAACAGTGCAACGAAACAGATATGATTTCACAATTTCAGTCAAATAAACCTCTTCCCCGCCTCAAAAAAAAAGAAAAAAAAAAAGGAAAAGAAAAAGACAAAATAAATTAAATCAACGTAACGACGAATAAGATAAAAAAATACAATGAGATCAACAGTGTTGGAAAAGCATTACTAAAACAAACAATATCCTGCTCACTATTTACTTGCATAAATTGCATGCTTTACAAAATTACCTGATTCGGAAGTCATTAGCTCCTGATAAATTCAAAACCATTAGATTTGAAATCATGAAGTATTTTTTGCTTGATTTTGTTAGGTTTAGAAGCAAATTTTAAAATTTTCCGGCAAATAATTAACATGGTTGCTTAGCATGTTTGGAAAGTAAAATTTTCCATATTATTTTTTCTAACTATATATACTATTCGATTTTAAAACACTGCTTTACTGTTTAAACAAATCTTAGATTGAAAAACACCCACATAAGTAGACCTTATGAAGCTATTCCAAAAACATATTAAATGATTTTTTGAAGTTACTATAATTAATTTCCTTTACCTCTTTCGAACATTCTGACCGCTTTTTCTGCGCTGAAGATCCATCCATCTTGCCTAATTCTTCACGGAGGTTTCCCGTGCCATCTTCCAACGGATCATCTTTAGAACAGGACTTAAACATAACGAATAATGAAATTTCAAATAAAAACGAGAAAAAATATATCAATAAAATCTTTACAAAAACTATTATTTAATTTAAAAAAAAATTCGCCTTAAACTAGGAACAAATCCTGAAAAGATTCATTAAGATCCAAAAAATCTCATAAAAGAAAATCTATTAATTTCAGTTGGTTGCATATCGGATTCAATCAATATATAGAACAGTAGGACAGAGAAAAATTACCATTTTATATTTTGTCAGAAATGGAAATCTCCCTTGCGTAGCGGGATAACGATATATATGCAAAGGATTCATTCGCTCTCCTGAACAAAAAAGAAAGTAAACAATTTTTCGAATTCTCCTTTCAATTTCAATCTTCATTCAATTTCCATATCAGTGCATTTTCTTATCAAAAATTTTGTGTTGAATGATTTATTTACTCTGTAACTCCAAAAAGAACTATGCTTTACGCTTAAGTACACGGCTTTCATGACTTCGCCTTAGAGAAAGCATAGTTCACACTACTAAAAGCACACAGCTTCATGAGTACTAGTCTAGCTAATTATCAAATATTTCTGTTTACTTGTCTTTTATTCTTCGTTTTAAATTTCAACTCATCTCGCATTTTAAATTTCTAATTCATACTTTGTATTTCAACTTAAATTCAATTTTATTTTGTTCATTTTCACTAAATTTATTTATTTCTCTTCATTTTTTATTTGTTCTTTTCACCAATATGTTCATTATTCTAATTTAGTAACAATGTTTTTGGTTTAATAACTTAATTACCGAAGATATAATTTTTTTTTAATGATAGTTTAAGCCAGCAATCTATTATTCTTTATTTTCTATATTAACCTCAGAAACCTAGGCAAAAATTAATATTTATTCATAAAATATAAAGCTATGTCTTCTTAACCAATTCTCTTCGTAAACAACAAAATGAACTTTTGCAACAAATATTTTGTTAAATAATAAAAGCGCTTCACTACTAATAATGTTGCTTCCTTTGAAGTGCAAAACTCGCAGTAATTATCCCAAAGTAAAAAAAAAAATTCTTAAACAAATATGAAAACAAAACAATGGGCAAGCCCGAAATCAACGAAAATTAAAATATGGAATCGAAATATACCTCGTTCGGTATCGGAAGTATTGGACGAAATTGTTGGTGAAGTATAATCAAAGAATACCTCGTCCTGTATAGAATCTATGTTTGATAACGCTGCAGAACCCTTCAAATATCCTACAATTAGCATAGAATGCTTAATTCTACCGAAGTACTGAATATTTTCTTTTTTTCCATCTTTTTTGTCTCTATTTTCTCCTTTATTATACTTTTAGTTCCCAAAATTCAGTTCAAAATTCAAAGTAGGATTTCTATGAAAATATTCTGATGAACAATATGTCCATATTAAATTCTTGAAGTGTTTTTAACATATTGATCAATTTTCGCTTCCAGTTTAGAACTTCAAAATCGCAGCAAACTTATGCCTTTTCTTCCACAGCTTCTTGTTCAGTAAGAGTTTGCATTTGAATTTCTGAATTCACAACAGGGACTATAGATGCATCCTCTGATGGTAAATGAATTGTTAGGCGACTCTAAAAATTGATTGTGTTGGAATTACTTCATTAATTCGAAACAATTTAAACCAATCCAAGGCATGATAACGAAACTTTTAGGATAAACATTCCGGACAAAACTGAAACTCTTTCAAAGTATTTACCTTTTTAAATACAGAAACTTCAACTTCCTCTTCATTCTGCTTTTTAGGCTTATTCGTATTCATCATCTTGTGATTTTCAAAATTAATTTCTACGACTGTAGGCACGTCATTTGCTATAAGAATAAATATGACATATTTTTGAGAAGCAAGAAATTTTAATAAAATTCCGATGAACAGAAATATACAATCCAATAATTTGACAATCTTTGGTTAATTTGAGAAAAAACTGGAACTTCAGAATCTTAACTTTCGAAGAATTTTTGAGCATAGAAATTCCAAAAGAAAAGATTACCTATTATCAGTGTTACAATGACACTGGAAATTAAAATAAAAAAATCGAAGACAAGAAAGTTGACTGAATTCAAACTGCAGATATACAAATATTAATTAAACAGCAAATATTATTCACAAATATTAATCAAACACAAATATTAATCATAAATATTAATTTTTTTTTCTGATAAAAGTGAAGAAACCAACGGAAATTTTTTGGAGAATATAAAAAACTGATAAATTTAATTGGTATTTTGTATTATCAAAATTCAGTCGAAGCATTATTCTTACCAGCGAATGTATCTACAGCCGGTGGCCCAATTCCTATGTGAGCAATGTTTCCAGTCTGCTGATTTGAAAATGGTGCAAAACTGCCCGATACTGATCGACCACGTTTCACTGTAGCATAGGTCTTTTTTGGTCTTAACGTTCGCCTTAAAAAAGAAGATAAATTGCTTAGTTTTCAAGATACGGGACTGAAAACCATTAAAAAAAAAGAAATATAATAATAGAAGATGTAGTTGTAAATTCCTGAAACCTTTGCCACCTTTCGTAAATTACGTTTAAAAAATTAAAAAAGTTATGACTCAATTCCTATTACATTACATAACAAAAAAATAAGCTTACATATACCATCTAATGCAACAATCATAACAGTGCATCCGGTGAAAGCCAAAAATTAAATCTAATAATTACACTACTATTATGATTGAGAAATAAGAACTGCAACCTTTGTACCATTGCAGAAATCTTGTCATAAGCTATTTTTATAACACTGTCACGTCGTTCCAAATGTTGCTGAGTAAGTCGGCTTCCACGGCTTTCTACAGATTTGCTTCTAGAAAATGTTTCCTGAAAAATCAATCTTCTGCAAGAAAAAAATTCTTGCTATGAACAATAACATTAAAACATAAACTTTTCATGAGAGTTTTATGAAAAATTGGAGGATTCAAAATTTCGCTTGATATCTTTTCTGTCCCAGTGAATACTTTTCACAGTTCTTTTGCTACAGTATTTCAAAACTTACAGCAGTACCAACTGTAGATGCCATGAATACAGTTTCACGTATTTCGTTCTGTGGTGTAATACTTTTCGATGGTGATGGAATATCGATGAGATCATCCAAAACTGAAGGTACATCTATATTATCATTATATTCCTATTATAATACTTTTGAATTACCAACATTTCTGCCGTAATAATTTTGAAGGGTTTAAATTTGAAAATATATTTGAATGGCTGAAAGTTAATTCATGAACTAATATTTGTAAACAGTAAACTGAAAAGCTGGAGCAAAATTTATGTAAAGTTGCAAATTAATTAAGTTATTTCTGATATTTGATTACAAATAACTTTTCAATTGTAAATTATATTATTCAAAAAGTGAACATCATTCTGATTTTCCATAAATAAAATTACTGCTAGGCTTACCACTTCATAGATAAGACCACTCTAAATATATAAATTCAAGTGATGGCCATTAAAATTAACATACTTTGCTGTTTTAATTCTCTCATCATGATATCTTTCGTTTTCCCATAATGTTTACAGATGAAACGTAATCGGCGACAGCTCCATTTTGGATCTATAGGTGTACCAGTTGATGATTGGCAGTTATCTGACGATGGAACCCCAAAAAATTTCGCTGTTCCATTTGAGATCGTGTCTCGAATACTGAAACCATTATTAAGACTGAAATATAAGAGGTATTTATTTGAACAACGCAATAAAAATCTCTTTAATTAAAAATTAAACTAATTTAATTGAAAACTATAAAAAATGTCCAAGATTTTTTATCACCTGCCAGAAACCCAAATATTTAGAAATTTTGGAGAGATTAGGATTTGCCGTCGACTTTATTTCTTGCTACATCCTCAAAATATTTTTTTTAACGTCTATCCAGTAAATATCTCTCGAAATAATTTAATTAAAAAAATAAAGTTTCGATTAGGTGAAATTCCACCGAAAGTAAGATTTGGAAAAGACCATACATTAATTTTTTCTAATGTGATGGAAATTCATGTCGAAAAGGAAAATTCATGTCGAAAAGGAAAAGATTATAGAAATAGTGGGATAACACAAAAGCTGAAAAACTTCCGTTTCAAATAATATATAAAACCACAAGAAATGCTTCTTATGAACCAAATTTCAGATATACACTAATTTTAAGTGCTAAAAACAAAAACTTACCTTTGTGCACGACTTAAGGGTGGACAACTTCTCGATTCCTTTAATGAATTAGAGGACGATGGGGGAAATCGTATATCCTTTAATTCATTTAAATAGTAAATTAGAGGCGCAAACAGGAAAAAAATGTTTAAACCATTATTCAGTAATTTATTCATTTGAAAATCAAATAGTGTGAATAAAATTTGAGCATTATTGATAAATTCAGTAATTATCCTTTAAATCGATGCATTTTGCATGAATTATTGGTAAAGCGTATGACTTCTTATCTGTGAAACTCTGTCATTGATTGAATGCATTAAAGATTTTTGGCAAAGCATTAAATATTTTGGCATACCACCGGTGTAGAAACGAAATAATCTGCTGGATTGCTTAGACTCTTGACAAGCTTCTGTTGCGCTGGCCTTGAAGCTATATTTGCAGCTTCCGTATCGTATCTCGCATTAATATTTTTCAGTGGCAGTGAGAGACGGGAACGGTCCGGTCTACCAGACATACTTTTTCATTCAAATTTCTGAAACTGAAATATTTTGAGAAATATTATATCCTAATCATATGATTAGATTAAAATAATCAATGTAGTTTACTCCGCATGCTAAATATATATGAAATTAAAGAAAAAACAATTTATTGACTAATTTTAAAGAAGATGACAAGTGATTTCTGCTGTGAAAACTTGAGACAAAGAGAAAGGAAGATAGAAGAATCTCAAACATTTCTATGTAAAAAGAAATTGTTTATCTGTGACAAGGAATGTTTTATATCTGATTTAAAAAGTGATCTGAACTGTGAACTACTTTCTGGAATGAGTGCATAAGAAGAGATTGGTGAGAGAAGCGAAAATTATTGCAAGAAATTTGTAGAAAATTAAGTGGAAGAAAACAGAAAGTGAGTGTGTAAACATCGAAATGGATGTTAATGAATAAGTCTACTCATAAATGTCAAGATTATCAAGAAGCGTAGATGGTCATCGATATACGTTAAGAATGCAAGACGCGTCACACTACACGTCAAGCACGGCGAGATGCGTCAAATCACACGTAGAGAACGAAAAGATGTGTCAGTAATAACAGTTCTCTAAACTTCCATAGTCGTTTGGCAAGCCACAAAAAATGGCCCGTTATATCTCGCATTCGCACACCTCTTCACTGCTTTTATTTGGATGTTAACTTTTCGTTGACATGATTTTCGTCAATTTCTGTTCACTTTGATCTTTGTTCTTTTATCGTTATTATCTCTATTGTTCTCACTGTCAAATTATCAATATTATATCACCAAAACTATCATCATTGTGATCCTCCACCATTGCCGCTATTACCAAATCACCACTTTCATAATAATTAATTTATTATCATTAATTACTACTACATTGCTATCATCACTTTTATGTTGCTATCATCATTACTATCATATCGCTTTCGTAATTACTACAATATCGCTAATCTATCATAAACATAATCCGATCGGTATTATTCGATACAATACTTCTTTTCCGGTGAATTAAAATATGAAACTTTTTGATCCATTTTATCGATAAATTGTTAATATTTCAGCGATGTAAAGATAGTGATTGCCTCAAACTGAGATTGTCGCCAATTTCTTTCTAAGGTGACAAAATTGAAGATTGAATTCTGTTCTACTGTTCTCGCAGTTTCTTAAACTCGAACTTGGGTAATTAAACCTTATAATCAAATCTGACAGCATGATACAAACACGACAAAACAATTCAGTAATATCAACATCAATATTCTAATAACGACATTATAAGCAAAGACATATAGACAACACCTTCCCGCGTATTAAAATATCCTCAGAATGAACATAGTCACGATCCTCTTCTTGTGTATAGGAAGAGAATCGTGTTCGCATTCAAATTACAATAACGCGCCATTTGTAGCGCATAAGAGCATGTAATCCGGCTCGTAGCCAAGACTGCAACAAAGAAACATATCCTCATTCAACAAAATAAATAAGTCATTTGAAAATAATGAATCACTTATCTTCCTATACCTTTCGCAATTTCAGCGACACTCGGGAGAGGAGAGGATTTAGAGTCTAGGCTTTCAGAGCCGCAGATCTCTAAAGGATACATATGTCCTATAGCACGAGTTAACCGTGTACCATTCGACATCCTCACAACAGCAGATCGACAAAGTCCGTCTTTTCCCTCGATCAGCTTTTTCCTTTGTCCCATTTTCTAGGAATTTCTTGGACCTTCACCCTTTAATAATACTACTTCGCCGATGATTGGCTTTCGGCGTATGAGGCTGTGAGGATTTTTATGCGATTTTCGCGTTCTTTTTCTCAATTCTTCCAAATATTCCTCTTGCCATATTTTCCACAAACGTTGCAACTTTCTTCGGATATTCTGATAACATTGATTAAATTTTGCTGAATGGATATGTTCGGTTCGTCATTCTCATGCAATTTTTTCTCACATTCCAATGGATTCTTCGCATCATTATAACCAGGCCATAGAAAATCCCCTGGACATAATACTTGTGCTCTCCGTCTCTAATAATCTACTAATGGTCTTTCGTTTACCAAAAATTCAACCTCGGTTATCAGCGTGTTGAATTCATCTTCTTCTAAAAGGTTCTTCTTCACTACTCTCTGTAAAGTTCTCTTCACTGCTCCAACCATCCTTTCGTAAACACCTCTTTGCCAAGCAGCTCCTCTAATAATGAATTGCCAATGGCCTTTCATCTTGATTGTTGTTTTCTTGTATTAATTTAGAAGCGAGAACAAAGTTCTTAGCATTATCGGACAGTACGAAATCTGGACGTCTTCTTCGGCTAACAAATCTTCTGAAGGTTTGTATGAAAGCTTCAGCTAATATATTTTTCATGACTTCCATATGAACGGCTCTTGTGACAAGACAGGTAAACAAAGCCACCCAGCGCTTTGACGCTGTCCCGTTCTTCACCCACATAGGACCAAAAAGATCTACTCCGATTCTCTCGAAGGGTCTGCCTATTGTCATCCTTTCTGGTGGATAAGGTGGAAACTCTGGCTGTTCGAATGGTATTACATTCCACCTGGTACATCCTTTACAGAGTTTTCTCAGAATGGATTTTACGTATGTTTTTCCATGAAATATCCAATACGTTTGCCGGACTTTGACCCAAGTTAAATTGGCAGAAGCGTGAAACATTTTTTCGAGATACTGTTTTACGATCAGTTCCGCAATTCTTACTTTACAAATGTAATACGGGAAATTCGTTAATTCTGATCGAGACCATCTTAGTCTCCCCAACCTCTTCCAGAGATCGTCGGCATCACGCACTAATCCCCATTTTTCTATGTCTTCCTGAGATACTTCGGATTGTGCCATTCTCACCACCAGTTTCTTTGCCTGCTCGTAATCCCTAGAGGTAAATCTCCCTTCTTTGGAAAACTCTGTCACACTCTTAACTTTTCCTCCGGATACTTTTGCAATAAATCTCATGACAAATAAAATGGTCCGGATTAATTTCTGTAGTGAAGAAAATCGTTTTACATCTACGATTGTTGTCTTTATTGCAGATGATATTTCCGTGCAGGTCGTCAATCCTAATGCCATACAAATCCTTTCTTGAACTTCTCCGCCAAATTCTTCTCTTGGCCAACTTTCAAGTGGGTGAACCATTCAACTTGGTCCATTCCACCATAGTGAGCAATCGTTCAATACTTTTGATAACACTCCACGAGAAACTAGATCAGCAGGATTATCAGCCGTTTTGACATGATAAAACATAATATCTTTGACTCCTCTTATCTCAGTTATTCTATTGGTAATATATCGTGACCCTATCGGAGGTTTCTTTATCCAGTATATTACACAGGCACTATTGGTCCATAGATAAGCATTCTTTACTTCACTTTCTTGTCTAAAAAACTCTATTATTCTCGTTCCTAATGCTACTGCCAACAATTCCATGGGAATCGTAGCAGACTTATTGTTTGCCCCTTTCTTCGGGACAAATCTTGATTTCCTATAGATCAAGTAAGGTTTAGATGATAAATTACTTTCTCTTCTTGCGTATACCGCCACCCCGATTGCCCGTATCGAACCTCTACGAAAACGTGAAGATCTCGATTTCCTTTTGAAACCCATCGTGGTATTGTAATTTCTGGCACATCAATGAAGGCTTCGGTCAATTTCTCACACTGATATCTATCCTGTGTTTCCAACTTATCATCCCAATTAGTGTCACCTTGCCATATGTTTTGCACTAGTATCTTCCGCAATACTATAACAGGACATAATAATCCTAGAGGATCAAAAATTGAGGCCGAAAATTGTAATACTTGGCGTTTTGATTGCAAACATTCTTTAGTAATATTCCATCTCCATTGAAATAGATCTTTCTGCCTGTTCCATTTGATGCCTAGGAATTTTGTGATAGATCCTATTTCTTTCTGCTGATAGTTTTCCTCATTTATGTCGAAATTCGCAGAAAATTCTCTCAAGTTCATTTTTGTTTTTGCAAACAGATCCTTTGCCTCATGCATTTTTCTAATTCCTTCTTCCACACTCTTCGCTGATAGCACTACGTTATCAACGTAAATATTCTTTATTATTTCTTGAGATATAACTGAGGTTTCGCTATTAAGTAGATATCGTATCACTGCAGAAAGTAGAAATGGGGAAGATATTATTCCAAACAACACTTTTCTGAATCGGTAAGTAACAATATTTTCCGATGTTGTTTCCTTCCTGATATCTTCCAACCATAAGAATCTGGTGACATCCCTATCTTCCTCATGAAGGCCTACTTGTAGGAATGCCTTTTCTACATCTGCATTATTATGTAACGTGTTTGCCTGGCACGTAATATTATTCCTATTAACGATGGCAGCATAACTGGCCCTCTATGTAAGCATTCTTGAACGACGGACCTTCTGTTGTTTTTACTGATGCATCAAATACTACCCGCAGTTTTGTTTTTGTTTTCTGTGGATTTATTACTGCCTAGTGCGGAAGATAAGCTATTCGATCTTCATTTTCTTCTTTATTCACCCTTTCTATAACTCCTTCTTGAATTAGATTTTTAAAATAGGCATCGTAATCATTTAAAAGTTTCTTTCTGCATTTTCTTATGGTGGATTTCAACCGCCCGAGAGCTAAACCATATCCCTTTGCTGGAACAACATCTTTACTTTTCCAAGGCCAGCTTACGACACATCTTCCTTCTTCATCTCTAATTATAGACTTCTTAAAAGCATTCAATGCTTCACTATTCTGGTTATCTGTCATCAATTCTTTGATTACGATAGCCTCAAGTTTCCAACTTTCTTCAATTTGTTCGTTGAGTAGTTGTGATTCTTTCTTCGTTGCATTAATCTTTAACTCAGACTCTGATATACGGTATTGATTGCACTCTTGATTTAGTTTCGGATATGCCCCCTCTAACAATACCTATTTCCGTACCCATCACAACCCAGCCTGGTTCCTTCGATTTTACTGGATTAGAAATTGCTAGTTGTGCAATCGTTCCTATTTCAAGTAATACGTCTCATGCTTCCCATTTCTCATTCAATGAATTCCCGATTTGATCGGTTTGTTTGTATCTTATTCTACCAATAATCGAATCTGCTATGTATGCCTCAGCATTCTTTATATTTCCAGACGCAGTTTTAATTCCAAACGTTGTTATTGAGTCAGAGTAACTTTTGCTACCAGCAACTCCTCTAATCTTTATTTCATTGTTGAGTTTCTCCAAGAACAAACCTAATTTATTGGTTATTGCTTCTGTTATCAAGTTGCATTCACTTCCCAAATCCAAAAGATTAACGCCTTTTCAGATTTTTCTCTCTCATATGGATTGACCAACATCGTTTCTTTGCACATCACATATGTCTTATTTCCTGAACCAACTTCTACTTCTGCTGTTGTGATTATCTTCGATTTTTCATGAGATGATTGTTGAATCTTGATAGAACCTTCTTTCGATTCTGTCTCTTTTGGGGAGCGACATAGCGCACTGTTATGATTTGCTTTATAATAAAAACATTTAATAGTTTTTCTGCATTTTTCTGCTGGGTGAGATTTTCTTAAGCATAACTTGCATAATCCTAACTCTTTCAGCTTTTCTAGCCTCATAGCCACCGTTGAGTAACTTTTACAGTTATCATTCCAATGATCACCATTGCAAAAAACGCAAGGTAATCACGCTTTTCTTTTTTCTGTTTGGTTTGCATAACTTTGCCCACCGCTGGGTTTGATTGCTGTCGCGTAAATGGTCATTCTTTTCATCTCTTGAGAATTAGGTTTGTTTGGACCTGCCATTCTGGAAGCTAAATGTCGGAGTACTCGCTTCACGTTGTCTCAGCATCCTTGTCGGTAAGTGCCGTACATTTTTTTGTATCTCCATTTGCTGCGTTTGTTTTGTGAATTCTAGAATATCCGTAACTTTTATGTATTCTTTTAAGAATGTTATTGTGTCTTGCATCGTTCATTCAGGTTTCCTCAACTTTTCCTTTATCAGGCTGCCTAAGATGTAATTCGGCAATTTTCCAGTTATGGTAGTCCACAGCTGGTTTGCCTCCATGTTTTCTCCTAATTCTTTTAATTGGGAAAGGATATTCAATAGTTCCCTTATTAGTGTGACCACATTTCGGTTTGACTTGTCCAATTTCTGTAACATAAGATATAATTCCATGATTCTTCTTTGTTTGTCACCGTATCGCTCTTTCAAATTCTTAATAGCTAGTGCGTAATTTTCTTCGCTAACAGCTAAATCGCTTATATGTTCTAATGCCTCTCCTTTCGAACATCCGAGCAGGTGTGCAAATTTTTTTGTAGCTGTCATGTCTTCTCTTTTATCAATTGCTTCTTCAAATTGTGTTATAAACAGACCCCAAAGTTTTGGATTTCCATCGAATTCTACCGTCTTTATTCCCGAAGTTTACTTGTCGTCACCAACTTCTCTATTAACTCGGTTAAGGACTTTCCTTCATTTTCTCTTACATCTGATTTCACGTCTGATCCTGTATTTCTTGATTCTTTCTCACACAGTAGATAGGTCCGGTCTATTTCTTCAATTAGAAAAGTTCGAACATATTGCATTTTGTGACAACTGCTAAACAAGCATTCTTCTGAGTTCAAATATGATTCATATAAATCGAATTCATAATTCTCATCTTTGTTTTTAACAGACTGTAACGCTTCTTTCCATTCCTTTTCTAACGCACTTGCTTTGGAAATGATTCCTTCAATTATTTTTAGATGTCCATTCATGAGTACCCCTTTTCTTTCTAATGGTATCGACTTCGACTTGCTTTCTTCAATTGATTCTTCTTGGATTTCTTCTGCACCAATACTTTCTACTTTCTTTAACTTCTGATGCAAGTTTATTCAAATTCATTATGATAAGGTAGGATACGGACTTCCTACCTTTCTTCTCATGCTTCTGGTCGGTGTACTACCTTCAGCTTCCATTATCTCTTTTTAGCCAAATAAGCGACTTACCTGCTTTTTGGTTTTCTGTTGCTGTCTTTCGTTCACCGGCTCTGCCCCCAATATTTTGTCGCTGTTTTCCTTCTGATAGTGACAAAATTGTAAGGTTGAATTCTATTCTTCCGTTCTCAG
>KZ270027.1:148107-177687 GCA_002249935.1 Onchocerca flexuosa
TGATGGAAATTCATGTCGAAAAGGAAAAGATTATTGAAAATTTCAGATATACACTAATTTTAAGTGCTAAAAACAAAAACTTACCTTTGTGCACGACTTAAGGGTGGACAACTTCTCGATTCCTTTAATGAATTAGAGGACGATGGGGGAAATCGTATATCCTTTAATTCATTTAAATAGTAAATTAGAGGCGCAAACAGGAAAAAAATGTTTAAACCATTATTCAGTAATTTATTCATTTGAAAATCAAATAGTGTGAATAAAATTTGAGCATTATTGATAAATTCAGTAATTATCCTTTAAATCGATGCATTTTGCATGAATTATTGGTAAAGCGTATGACTTCTTATCTGTGAAACTCTGTCATTGATTGAATGCATTAAAGATTTTTGGCAAAGCATTAAATATTTTGGCATACCACCGGTGTAGAAACGAAATAATCTGCTGGATTGCTTAGACTCTTGACAAGCTTCTGTTGCGCTGGCCTTGAAGCTATATTTGCAGCTTCCGTATCGTATCTCGCATTAATATTTTTCAGTGGCAGTGAGAGACGGGAACGGTCCGGTCTACCAGACATACTTTTTCATTCAAATTTCTGAAACTGAAATATTTTGAGAAATATTATATCCTAATCATATGATTAGATTAAAATAATCAATGTAGTTTACTCCGCATGCTAAATATATATGAAATTAAAGAAAAAACAATTTATTGACTAATTTTAAAGAAGATGACAAGTGATTTCTGCTGTGAAAACTTGAGACAAAGAGAAAGGAAGATAGAAGAATCTCAAACATTTCTATGTAAAAAGAAATTGTTTATCTGTGACAAGGAATGTTTTATATCTGATTTAAAAAGTGATCTGAACTGTGAACTACTTTCTGGAATGAGTGCATAAGAAGAGATTGGTGAGAGAAGCGAAAATTATTGCAAGAAATTTGTAGAAAATTAAGTGGAAGAAAACAGAAAGTGAGTGTGTAAACATCGAAATGGATGTTAATGAATAAGTCTACTCATAAATGTCAAGATTATCAAGAAGCGTAGATGGTCATCGATATACGTTAAGAATGCAAGACGCGTCACACTACACGTCAAGCACGGCGAGATGCGTCAAATCACACGTAGAGAACGAAAAGATGTGTCAGTAATAACAGTTCTCTAAACTTCCATAGTCGTTTGGCAAGCCACAAAAAATGGCCCGTTATATCTCGCATTCGCACACCTCTTCACTGCTTTTATTTGGATGTTAACTTTTCGTTGACATGATTTTCGTCAATTTCTGTTCACTTTGATCTTTGTTCTTTTATCGTTATTATCTCTATTGTTCTCACTGTCAAATTATCAATATTATATCACCAAAACTATCATCATTGTGATCCTCCACCATTGCCGCTATTACCAAATCACCACTTTCATAATAATTAATTTATTATCATTAATTACTACTACATTGCTATCATCACTTTTATGTTGCTATCATCATTACTATCATATCGCTTTCGTAATTACTACAATATCGCTAATCTATCATAAACATAATCCGATCGGTATTATTCGATACAATACTTCTTTTCCGGTGAATTAAAATAATAGAACTTTTTGATCCATTGCATCGATAAATCGTTAATATTTCAGCGATGTAAAGATAGTGATTGCCTCAAACTGAGATGAAGTCACTAAAGCTGAAATGGTTTCATAGAACTGTATATAATATCCGAATGTTATGCACTTACAAACCACGGAAACCAAAAGGTAATCTCTTTGCTTTTATGTCATTTCAAAAGGTAACTTTGGTGTCGCTTACCGATTAAGACATTCCTTACCGTATCAGTTGGTTTTATGTCTGTATACAATTATTCTTCCAAACGGTTGAGAAATTAAATTCACGAATTCTTATGATTTATTAGTTAATATTTGCTTCTCGCTCGTCTCTTTTTTTTTTTTTTTTTGGTATCAACAAATGGGCAAAAATTTTTGCAAGATGTGAATTCCAATTTTTCTGACAGTTCAGTCTCATAAGCTTTTTCATTGTTTTACTTTTTTGGCATCAGCTGAGATATATCAATGCAAAAAACTACCAAGAAAACATGCATATGTCTCCAGAAATAGTCATCTAACACAAATTGTTTATTTTTTCGGAAAATTGCGAGTAAGAAATCTTTTTCTAATAAAAAAATAAAGATTTTTCATCAATCATTACATAAGTTTGTACTTTATTATCCAAAAATTATATTGATACAGCTGGGATAGAGCTCGTTTCAGGTTCAATTCCGAGTAAGACAGTAAATTTGGATGTAGATCCGAAGTTGATACGTAATATTGGCATTATTGCGCATATTGATGCAGGAAAGACGACAGTTACGGAGCGTTTATTATATCTTGCTGGTGCAACAAAGTTTTTGGGAAATGTTGATTCTGGTCTGCTCTTATTTTTCTAAATTTATTTCAAGGTATAAACATAACTGGGATCTAAAAGCAAAGGCTAAAATGGATAATTTCAGGAAATACTGTAACGGATTTCATGGAGTTAGAACGTGAACGAGGTATTACAATACAATCAGCAGCAATAACATTGTTTTGGAAAAAACATAGAATCAATTTAATTGATACTCCTGGACATGTCGATTTCACTCTAGAAGTATGAGAATTTGAATGAAATCTAATTCTCAATGCAGTATGCTTTCACTCTTGCTACAAGCTCATTGTTGCTGATAAAATCATAAATTGAAATTATCTCTTGACTTGCACAGAATAATTTAGAAAATATGAAACTATGAAATGTTCATGATACAATTCTTAATCAGATTTAAGTCATTTTTTCATCCAGTGTTGAGTTGCTTGTTTAATTACAGGTTGAAAGATGTCTTCGCGTATTAGATGGTGCTGTAACTATTTTAGATGCATCAGCCGGTGTACAGGCACAAACTATAACTGTTTGGCGACAAGCGAAGAAATTTTCTATTCCATCGGTTTTCTTCTTAAATAAAATGGATAAACAAACTGCAGATTTTCACAAATCTGTTGATTCAATAACAGAGAGATTGGGATTGAAAAATCCTATCAATGTATGTTTTTTTGAATGTTCAAGTTCGTATGCTTCTAATTTTAAATGAGCTAAGACATGATTTTTTTTCGTTCCTTTAACTAATTTTATTCAAGTGCATTGATTTCTTTAGATATAACCGATTTTTTTAGGTTTGTATACCCATTACATGTAAAGATAAGCATGTTGTGGAAATCGTGGATATAATCAATAAACGTCATTTGCATTTTGACTTAGATGATGAAGCGCGATGGATCGATTTGAAAGAAAACTATTCCCAGTGAGTTGCTTCTGTGGGTGAAATTTATTATATGTGTATGATGTGTTTTGCATATAATTTATATATATATATATATATATATATATATGCATAATCATTAAGTAGTAATTTATATGTGCGAAATATTGTAGAAATTCCTAAAAATAGAACCATAACTTAATTAATAATTGTCGCATGTTTAGTTTTGAGCAAATGATGACTGCTCGCGAAGAAATGTTTTCAAAATTGGCGGATTTGGATGATCATTTTGCTGAAATATTTTTGGAAACCAGCAGTGAGAATAACGCTCTGAATGTAGAGGCGCTTAATGCTATACGACGACTTACACTTGCTCATCAGATTATTCCGGTAGCTTGTGGATCAGCATTAAGGTAGATTGTATCTTGATCTCATTGTTTAAAGTAGATTAAAAATATTATGGCAATAGTTTTGCAGATGTGTACAAAGTGTCAGTCCAATTCTTGATTTGGTGGTGAACTGTTTGCCATGTCCGACAGAGAAAAATAGTTTTGTTAACAAAATCTTTGGCAACGATTTAAGTGCCCTAGTATTTAAAGTTAGTTAATATTGATTTATTTTATCATTCTCAGTTTCTTGAAGATTTATATATAGATGGCTAAAAACCTATTGTTATTTTATATTATACAGTTTTGATCTCATGAACAAGTGATATTAAATCGGTCGAACTTCTGAACTCACTTGATGATTGACCTAATAAATTATAAAAAATTTTCAAGCTCTAGGCAATAAAAATAGAAATTATTCGTTTTAAACAGAAAAAAGATATTAACATGCTTCTACGTCTCATTCATCTGCTCATATCAGATGTTATAGATTAGACATGATAAAAGGCTTGGACAGCTAACCTATGCACGTATATACAGCGGTGAAATCAAAAATATGGGTTCGTTATACAATGCAAATAAGGGCAGTGTAGAAAATAAATTTAATGTTCATATTCCACATAGTGATCAACTCGAATTGACTTCATCTGTCAAGGTTCTTATCGATAATTTTGAGATCTTCCTTTATTATTCGCTAATTTTTTGATTGTGAAATATTTCTTGATTGGATTATTTAAATTCATGTTTTGGTTTTCAAATTTATTCACTCTTTTCTTATTCTTTCATATTTTTGATTGGAAAAATTTTTTTAATTTTCTGTTAGTGAATTTAAGGAATATTAAATAAAAGTATAACTTCTTATTTTTATGTTTTTTATACTGTTTGAAATGAAAAAATATGTCACTACAGGCAGGAAATATTGCTGTTCTGACAGGTATGAAATCTACAGTTACGAGTGATACACTTGTTGCAAGCAAAAAAGCGGCTGAAATAGCAAGTGAAAGGCGTCGGAAGTTAATCGATAAAGACCTTGCTGGAGTTTATAATTTGTTCTTTCAAACTGTAAGTTTAATTCTTCAGTAAAATTTAGGAAATTTTTATATAAGTTCCATTATTTTCATGAGATTTTTAGAATTTTGAAATATTTGGTGAACATGATTTGATTTTCGTTTAGTTCTCAAAGAACAGAAAAGAATTCAACTATTTTAAAGTCTGCAGGTCATCTTGAACATTCAGTTGATCCCGTAAAATCTATTTTGCTAACGGGCATTGAAGCACCTGATCCAGTTTATTTTTGCACTGTCGAGGCACCATCTGAAGCATCTAATGTGAAGTTTGAAAAGGCAAGAAATTTAGATTCTTATTCATTCATTTCAAATATTCATTGTTTGCATTCAGTGGAATTTCGTGACATTTTTATGGAATTCAATTTCAAATTTTCATTTCTTATTTGAAATTTTTACTAAAATAATTAGTTTTGGAGTTAATTCAAAATTTTCAACGGACTGTTTTGTTTTTGAATTTGAGTAGCTTAAGTTCGCAACATGCACTCTACTAATATTATAAAATCTTACATCAATAATGTGACTCAGTTAGTATTTCTGAACTGAATTCTTTATAGGCATTGCAAGAGTTAGCAATAGAAGATCCATCCTTACAAATGAGATATGACAACGAATTAGGTCAAACGATTATTGGTGCAATGGGCGAATTGCATATTGAAGTTATCAAAGACAGACTTCAGCGTGATTATGGCTTGAATGTTTTCATGGGATCATTACAGGTTTTAAATTCTTCCCTTTTTAAACTATTTAAAGATAAAAAATAAATTTTTGAACAATTTCGGAATTCAAAATTCGAAGAGGTTAAGCTTTCTGCTAACATGCTTAATGAAAATTTTTTTTGTTATAGGTGGCTTATCGCGAAGTTATTGACAGTGAAGTTACAAATACCACAGTTTTGAATGCTACATTCGGTGACAGTGAATTGAAACATGAGTGCAGAATTACTTTTACTATTAAACCGAGTAGAGATAGTGGGAAATTTAAGGAGGTTTGCACTATTATTTTACATCGCAAAGCATAATGTAAAGCGAATAGTTGATTGATGAATATGCTAAAGAACTTTTTTTACTTTCGTATTGCATTGTTTCCCTTTCAGTCAAATTTAAAGACTTATAGTTCTCGACATGATCTATTTGTTTTAAAATATTAATGCTTTGTATAAGATCCTTTTATGTACTGTTAACATTATTATTCAGAATGCTCATTAGAAATATAGATTAACTGTACTCATTACTGTAGCAGATATCTTGTAAATATTTTATAGGTCGCAAATGATTCTATCTTGAAATTGTCTGGTATGATTAGAGTTAAATTGTTCTGATTGAATAAGGATGTTTGAGACATTTTTATTCTGTACTTATTAAGCAAATATCAGCTAAACATTAACTAATGAAATTTTTTTGATTATACGATACTTCTAGTTGAAATTAAGATTCTGAAATAGCAGAATACTGGAATAGCCCAGAATTCAATCTATTTATTTTTTTTTTTTTTTTTTTTGCTACTTTTTTTTCTCCTCGTGATTATCGCATTTCCTCAATTAAACTAGATTTTTGAATCATTTTTTTTTTTTTTTTTTTTTGTAAATAGTGCAGTTACCCATTACTTACAGTCCAGTTTCAGTCTGTCGGAAATGACTGATTTTAATCAACATGTTGGTTAAGCTGTTAATGAAATACCATGAGTAGCAAAAATAAAGTATTGAAGATCATTGGCAGAGTTCGAAAGTACGCATCATTTGAATTGTTTTATTTGTGTTGGTTATCAGTTTTTAATGATATTGATTTAGATTGTGGTACTTTTGGATGATAGTAATGAATATGCGGGTGTTGGCATATATGAAAATTGGCTGAATGCAATTAATGAAGGTTGTACTAATGCTTTGTGCTCGGGACCATTGGCAGGCTTTGCAGTTTATGATGTTGCCGTGATACTAACAGATTTTGTGACTAGCGGAAAACGTTTGAATCCTTCAGTAATATCTGCTGCTGCCAGTAAGTGTGTAACTGAAGCTTTACAAAAAGCAGGTACACATTTGTTGGAGCCTATAATGAATATTGAGGTATTATCTGAATTTTTTCTTTTGTCCATTCCTTAAAATTTCTAAAGTTTTCAAAATAGATAAAAAAATAAATTTGCATTGAGCATACTGAATATAAATATTAAGTTAAGTGCAATAAACATCTTCGAAACATATTTGTGACTATTTTAGGTTATTACAACAAGTAAAAGATACGCAGATATGACACTGCAAGAAATCTACAAGCGCAGAGGCATTGTGTCAGAGTCTGGAATAGAATGCATCGGTGATACGTATGTTGTTCGATGCATTATGCCACTTGCTGAATTACAAGGATTCTCCAAAAATATTCGGATTATAACTTCTGGGTATGCGAGTATTCATCTGGAAATAGGCGGGTATCAAGATGTAAGCGAACAAAAACAAAAAGAAATTGTAAATCCAACAAAATCAGGTTTCATTGATTAATTCTTGGGTTTTGTTAGAATTTAACCATGTATGATCAGTCTCGCTCTCCATTAGAAGATTTGTTATTTGTTAAATTGTTGATTATATTGATTTTTATTTTATTTTATTTTTAATTCACATTCTTTCCTATGAACTTTTTCATATACTGTATTTATGTTTTGTGGTAGAAATAGTATTAAGATTCACTCTATATAGTAGGAAATGATGAATATTCGTAATAAAGGATGTCTTGTTGCAATTTGTTTTGTGGTAATTCCACTCAGATGCATTCTTTGTGCGTTAGCCACCTAGCTGATATGTATGGAAATTAATTAAATTCAAGTTCTCTGTTCATTTACAAAAGTATAATTAATAAAAACATGTTCATATTTTTGTATTT
The DNA here is from genome assembly GCA_002249935.1 of Onchocerca flexuosa. Lineage (NCBI taxonomy): Eukaryota > Metazoa > Nematoda > Chromadorea > Rhabditida > Onchocercidae > Onchocerca > Onchocerca flexuosa. The sequence goes on from KZ270027.1 coordinate 155,706, forward strand.
TCATGTATTCATCGTGTAATTGGTTTTAGAGCAACAGAAAAAAACAAAAAAAAAAAAGAAAAAAGACGGACTTGTAAAAAAATTTAACATCAAATTGCTAACGATAGTACAGTTAGATATTTAATGGCCTAAAAACAGATACTGCGTTAAATATCGAACTTGGTCCTAAATCTGTAAATGAAAGTAACCCAATAAAAGGCAATCGGGACCAAGAACGACATTTTCCTTTTAAACAAATGAAGTGAGCGAAGTGTAAATGTTCTTTTTGATTTAAATTTTGGGATTAGTACAGACATATCCAATTATCAATATATTTTTATCAGTCACGTATAATTTTGCATTGTGATCTAGTCTTTGGGAGGAGTTTTGAAGTTATCTGAAAGTTTCACTTTTTCTGGATTCTCACTGTGACATTTCTACGCTTGAACAGAAATCTGAAATCTGAGGAACAGAAATCAGAAATCTGAGGAACAGGAATCTTTGATTTAATCTTTGTTTCAGTATTGAAGTATCGGTGTAGAATTTAAACGTGATGTTAAAATACTCGTATATTTAATTGGTATTGATTTAATTACACTTTTTATTTAGTAATGGTCGAAGATCATATGGCCAACTTCCCAGTTTCCCCGTGAATTGCTTTTTCCGTTGTGAAAATTCGGTGACCAATTGTTAATAAAAGTATATAATTCTGATCTTGTTAAAGATAATTCTTATTCGAATTTATTTCTCACACAATACTTGTCATGAAAATGGATTTCCGGAGTCATTCAAATAATCTGCAAGGAGTCATTCAAAAAAAAATTAGTCCTGAAGAAAATCTGCAAGATTTCATGCGGATTATCACCAAATACGAATTTTCTGGAGTAGGAAATTTTCCAGGAAATAAAGCATAACTCAAGGATTATTATCATTTAAATTAATCATGATTTAATTCAATCAATTAATATTCAGTTAATACAAGTTTTGTCTAAAATTATAAGTTGATGCAAATTTCATTTGAAATTTCATCCAAACCAGATGAAATAATCCCATAAAATTTTGTGAATTTCTTGAGAAGTTTTTCGGAACTAGTTTAAACTTTGCTCCTTTTTATAAGTTTGGTACATTTGTGAATAATCAAAAACAGAAATCTGAAAAACAATTGGTCAAACCGCAATAATAGAGACATATAAGTTTTCATCGAATTTCATTCGTATCAAAGTTCATTTTCGAATTTTGCCCACAATTTCTATTCAATTTGAAATTCGAGTAGGAATTTCGAAGAATTATTTTATGACTATTTCAAAGATTAAAGGAATACACATGAGAATATTTTCCATACGAACCATCGTTTGGAATGAATTTCAAATGAATTTTCGCATGGAAAACAACATTTCTTTATTAGCTTTCAAGATGAAGTCCATTTGGAATGCAATTGTTTTGTAACAATGAAATTACTACAATTATTAGAGCAGTTGCAAATTAGAGCAGTTGCAATGTGGAAAAGACGGTTGTTGTTGTTGTTGTTGAAAACTTGTTCGATCGTCATTTCTATAAATAACAAAAATTCTGCTCTTCTCTTCAACCTGTACCGACGGTTAGTTAAACAATTTAATTTTTCCTTGTTAGCTTTGCTCCTCTTCAAATAATTTTATCATTTTGAAGCGATAAGAAATAATTACAAATGTAAAAAATAAATTGAGCAGATTTTCTTTTAAATTTAAAAAAAAGGGAAAAAAAGGAATTCGCTCAATCATTAGTCCTGGGAAAACTTGGTCAGGACTTTTCTGATACAACCTTGGCTGAAATGGTATGCGCAATTTTCGGGTCGGTATTTTTAGGTCTAAATACGTGAAAAACTTTTTTTCTTGCGAGACAAATATTGATTTAAATTATTCGTATTGTTGTATTTGGATAATACTTTTTGTTTTCAGCATAATTACTAAATTTTATCATCACGAGCATCGTGTTTATTGATTTATGCTTAAAATTAAAACTGATTTATTTTAGAGTTCAAATAAAAACATTTATGATTCAAATTGAAGTCAAATTTGAGTAACTTGTTTTTGTTAATCAAAAAAACAATCGAATAGAGGAAGTAGAAGTTTTTTACTTGATTATTAAGTTAAGAAAATTTTACAGTGACTATTCCGTCTCATTACTATTGACATCCCTTTCTTAGAAATGATGTCTTAAGAAAATTAGAACAAAATTCTCTCACATCAAAGAAATTTCCTTAAAATGAATTTTCAAAGCATAATATTTATAGATTTCTAGATAAATTTTCATTATGAATTTTCATTTATGAAAAGCGAATAATATTTAAGCATCAGAATTCTGAATAATCATGTCTTTATTCTTTGACAGCAGGAATTTGTCGCTGTCTCAATTTTTTGAACTTTTTCACTTCCTTATCAAATGTAACCTTTAGTAATCATTTTTTCCTACTATTCGATTCCAAATAATATTTTTTCTCTTTCTGAATTTCGTCAATTCCCACTTCTTTTAGTTAAGAAGTTTTTATTGATGATTTTTGCAATGAAACGAACCAGAAATACATTCGGCAAATATTTATATTCGTTTGATTTGATGCCCCATCAATCATAATAATAGTTTAAATAAATGAATGCTTATCACACCGAAAAATGCATTCCATGAGTTTCTTCGAGTCGTTTTAAATAAATTTTCAAAATCTTTCCTTTCATTCTAAATTATGAACAAAATTTGATATGAAACTATCAGGATGGCATGATATACGAATATGAAAGTTTGCATAATGATTGGCAATTCTAATTAATCCGAAAAAAAAAAAAGATTAAATTGAAAATAAATCAATTTGAAAAGTTTTCTTTTGTCTTTCTGCAACATTGTAGCATTGAAAATTTTTCCTCATTTATGTTTTGTACTTCAGCCACAAGAATTTGTTTTCTTTTGCAAGAAAGTAGAAGAATAAACGGAGCATATCACATTAGTAACTCAAAAATTTGATATGATAAACCAATGATAAATTCGTTTTTCAACTTGAAAATTTGCTAAATATATCAATCTTTTTTTTCTTTTATTCTTTCCTTTGTTTACGATACCTTAAATATTTAAATGATAGAAAAAAACTTTTCTGTCACATCCAATTTTAATTTAGCAAAACTTTCGTTATTCTTTCCTTTGAGCATTCCATCATTATCAGTTGATAAATTCATTTTTCATCCTTCAAAAGAAAAAAAAATTTTGAATGCAATTCGGTAATATCATAAATTTAAATAACAAATTTTTGCGAAAAATTATTTTATTGCGGCAACAAATTACAGTCCAGTTTGCTATTCTAAAATTCTTTTAACTTTTCATGAATCGTTTCAATTTAGAAGTAAGTGGACACTTTTCCTGTGAATACTCTAAATTAGAAATGATTGCAATCAATTTATTTTACCAATTTGTTTTCGATTGAACACTATTATTTGAATAATTAATTTGGATGATTAAGAAGGTTTTATCTTCTTCCTGTCTTCCTAATTTCTGAAAAAAAATTTTTTTTTTGTGCATAAGTGATAAATCTTTTCTTTGGCAAATCTATCTTAAAATTTTCGAGTAAATGACAATTTGTCTTTTTTGACCTGAAATATTCATCTATTACTTTTATAGGAATTATTAAAATCTCTCCCAAATAAATTTTTTTTTTAAAATTGTCCTCATTTGCGAGGATTCGAAATAGACATGCGTATTGAAATATTTTGATTCATAAGATGGCCAAATAAATTCATGTGGATCATACGAATTCATATGAAGGAGAGAATATTTAAAGGAATGATCGATCTCGATTTCGATTTCGGCACACACAAATTGACCGCAATTCATCTATCTCAACCCTTTTAACCTCTCTACCTGTCCTGCGATGATCACCATTTATTTCGATCGGTTGACAGCTGTGACCATCACGAAACTTTTTTCCATAACTTTTATCAATCTTCAATCGCTTTTAAAATTTAAAATTTTGTCAGCAATATTGCATATGTAAGTTTTCTCGGGAACAACATTTTGCATTTAATAAGTATTGAATTAGCGAAATGTCGGGAATTATTCAAAACAAATCTTCGGCATTTTCTCATTCATTCTCGCAAAAAGAATTGAATTCTCGGAGGTAGAGATGACATCGGTCATTTTAACAGACATTACTGATTTGTTTAACTGTATCAGATTTCTTTTAACTTTATCATCAACAGACATTACTGATTTCTTTCAACTTTATCAGTTTTAGAATAAATTCTAGAAAGCAAAATTGTCAAATTATTTCATTCAGTTGAGCATTCTGTTGAAAAGTTGTTGATGAAATGGATCACTCATGCCTCCTTCTCAACTTTATTTGATAATTATTCCGGTTGTATTTGATGAAGAAGAGAATGAAAAAGTTTATCCGCTGGAAATGAATTTCAATGGGTAAATAACGAGTGAGCATGAAAGTTCCTCCATTTCTCCTTTATCCCAAACTGCAAAAACTAGTTTTCCCGATCAGATGGAAACACTGGCGATTCCATTGTCATACTGCCGGATGAATGACAATGTTTGCATGTAAAACTTATAAGTCTTGATTATTTCATTTACAAGTTTTGCTAATTTTTTCTTTTTTTTTCTTAGGTATTAAGCCATAAAACGGTGATTGCGACTGAACACATTCCAAAATGGCAAATGCTTCTAAGCGTCGTTTATTTCGCATTTTTTACGAAAAGTCTCGCCAACAACCTTCTCAACTGTTTTGAACAATGGAAATGATATGATATATTATCATTAAGATAATATCCGGCTTTCAAAATTCCATTCATTGCATTCTTGGATGTTTCACTTAGTCCAAATAAGGAAATTACATTGAATTATCATCAGATCGAATTATTTGCATGTGATTATTCTTGAATAAATAAATTTTTTGATTGCTGAAATGAGGCGGAATTAATTATCAGCACTTTTGATTGATAACATTATAATATCGCTTCCGTTGTGAAGACAAGGATATGCGTGATAACTTGAATAATTATTCTGAAAACAAGGTGAATTTAAATTTCGCTTAGGCATAGGAATGAATTAGTCAACGATTTTATTAATTTCCAATTTGGTCGAATCCATTTTGATCTTCGATATCTCGACATCGCGTTATTATACTTTTTCTCATTCTTGTCAAATTATGCTGAAAATCGTAAAACTTTTAGCAACAATATGAAGCACTGGTTGGCATTGTATATTGTTGTGGCTGTTTACACGGTAAGTCAATTTTGGCCAGATTTTTTGACTTTCTAATTTCTTCCACCTTATCATTTGCTTTGAAAGATAACTTAATTTCAATGAAAACCTAATTTGAAAAACTAATTCAATAGATTCCACTGTCAACACTTTTCAGACTTCAATATCATCATCATAATCACCATCATCATCATCAATTATTATCTAGTTCAATACTTTAAGGTTCAAAATATAGTTTGAAGAAGAAAAGAAAGAGCAGAATGGAGAAAGATAGCCAGTACATAGGAAAAAAAAATAGGAAAAGTTTCTAATTATCATGTGACTGTAGAAATCAATCATCTAATTTATAGAGATGACCTTCATATTTCATTGATCTTAATCTAGGTCATAACATCTGCTGGTAATATCAATGATCAGTAAACCGTTATTTCATCATTGATTGTAGCGATTGATAAAATTGCTTATAAAAAAAGATTTTAGAAAATACTCAAAAAAAAAAAAAAAAATTGCTGATTTAAATCGTATTTCTATTCATTATTTCGAGAAAAAAAAAAAAAGCCAATATGAAAAAATAAAAATTATGTTTTCTCTCTATCCCAAAATCTGCTTTCCTCCTAAATCTCATTAAATAACTAATCGGTCGTATGTCATTGTCGCATATTCCGCAAGCTATGGCTGCAATCTGCGAGACCGACATTATTGAGGAAGCATTTACAGCTTGAAAATGTTATTAATTACTGTAATTAAGCAAACATATTTACTGTCGGAAAATATTATCAATCGCCATAAATTCAACAATCAAATAAACACATATGAATGACTGCAAGGATCAAGAAATGATGAACCTTATAGAAAGAGTCTTTAAATTAATACTTGAAAAATCTACCTTCAAATAGTTCATGTCAAATGAATCCTCTGGAATTTTGATTCTTTCCGCTTGAAATTCTTGGCTCTACCATTTGGAAAGCAAGAAGGTGATAACGGTAGCTTTTCCGCAAATCTGCAGCATATAATCTAGCAAACTAAAAAAAAAAGTGCAGAATTATTGGTACCTGACTTTAGGGAGAAACTTCTCTTTTTGATTGTTTATAGTTTCATATGAAGTATAGATGTTTTGTTCGCATTTCAATCTGAATTTATGCTACCGTTTGTATCCACCTCTACGGGCACCATACTTTTGAATTGAAGTTTCGTCTTGAGAAAATTAACTGCAAAATTTGTTGCCAATACAGGACATTGTAACTCTTCCCATAAATAAGGCACTGCGTCACAGTGATCGTCATGTGCATATGTAATTATTATTCCGAGTGAATCCTTTTTTCTTTGAAAAATAAAGCCTACATCATTCGTGATAACTGTTTTATTCCGTGTTTGAAATTTAACGATTTTTATTAAACTATCTACCCAGCAATTTAGCTATCAAACGAAGATCTCTCTTTGAAGGACAAATTAAAATGGAAAATTGAAAATTTCAGATTTTACAAAATTAAATTTTTCAAATTCTACAAAGCTATATGAAAATTAAAATTTTAAACTTTACGAAATAACTAGTATTTCATTTTATTCCAGAAAATTGCTACATGTAGCTAATTATTAGTTAATTATCACAAATAATCATTTGTTAAGGCAGTTGCCATCGGATATTAAGCTTACTTCTGGATTGAAAAGCATTTACAATTGATGAAAGGAAGAAATTAAAATTTTGAAATTCATGGTATATAAGTTTCTGCGAATTCTATTAGATCAAAATGCTTTCTTGAGATCTTCAATCCACCACTGTTAATTACTAAGTACATATTTTTAATTGGCTGTAGTGTACTTTCAATTAGCAATGTTGTTTTCAATTTGACTCAGACCGTATGACATTGCAACTTTATCAAATTTTTTTTGAATTGAGTTGAAATTTAAATTGAATTTCCAAATTTTGATGAGAACATTGAAATAAATTGTTCAGTAAATAATGCATAGAGGCAGTTTGATGAATGAAACAGAGGATGACATAGATTCTACGTAATTGAGAACGAAATATGAATGTGATTTTTTGAAATGACATTTCTGTTCCATGCATAATTAATTGCACAGTTCTGAAAGTTTTTCAAATGTCATCTTCGATTGAATAAATCAATCGATAGGCTAACTCGATTATTTGTTTCTTGCTGAAACTTGGAGAAAACTTAGAAAAAGAAGGAAAATTATGATTTTTTTTTAAATAATTAATTATTTATAGACGTTGGGCTGGTGCCAAAGTTGCTCTGTACCGTCGGCCTTCAGCAATCATATGCAATGCATCAAAAATACCGTTTCAGCTAATTATGGTACTTTTGAAACAGAAATCAGGGAACATAAACGGTTAGTTTTCAAAACTATTATTTTTCAAAATTTTCCGAATTAAGAAATAAGATTTCATACTTTTTGATGATATTTGTCAATGAGATTGATTAATTTGAATCTTTAATTGCTCATCTTACCAATTCAATAATTGAATTGTTAAAAAATTACTTAAATGAAACTTCCAAATTACACAATCTTAACTTGTTCACTGATTTTAGTCCTCAAATTGAAAACTCATTTTCTTCTTAAAACTTTCCGACATAATTAGCAGAATTGCCTATTTGGCGGAAATCACTAATTACTTAATTTAACAGTCGTGCAATCAAAACATGTTTTGCTCAAACTATTGCGGAAGGAAATCAGAAAAATCGATGCGTTTTAGCGCTATCTGACCTGGAAAGCAAGGCTTGGGATCGTAACGGTCCGTTACGTGATTGCTCCATTTGCCGCACGGTTATTCAAATTTTTTTCTTTTTTTTGAAGTTTATTTTATTTGCTACATTCTACTTGCATTTATTCGAAAATAATTAATTACTGTCATCTCTACGATGATTGAAATTTATATTTGAACAAATATTCGAGTTCAGATTTTTATGCTCTTCATTGCATAATGCAATTTTTTAGCAAGAGGGCAAATTTCTAAAACTTAACTTAACTGAAAGAAATGATTAAAAAATTATAAGTAATTGAATTTTAATTGTAATGTAAATGATTTATATTAATTACAGTTCGCTAATGGAGCAATTAAAGCAATGCTATCGACTTCGGCAGAAGAACAGAAATGTGTACGTAGTGAAGTTTCCAAAGCTATAACAATTGAGGCGGAATATTGTTTGCGAACAAAGAATAGCAGTTTTGGTGGCATTCCGGAACTTCCGGATTTCGAAGAAGGCTCATATGCATTTAAGGATGAAATGTGAGTGTGCATTCAACGCATTCAAAATGAAATCTGCCCATCGTCTCTGAATTATCGAATTTATTAATGAACTTAATCGTTTCAGAATTAACTCGGTCTCAGATTATATTCTGACCTACAGCCGTCTAGCATTCTGCAATGAACGTAAACCAGGACGTGCAGAAGCTACTCGAAAGTGTTTGAAGAATCCGTTTGATGGATATCTTGAAAAACATTGTGATGGTAGGAGATATTCTGCATTTCAAATATCATCCGAAAATTTTTTGAATCAAAATTTTAAACCATTTTTTTTTTATGGAATTTGATAAATTACAGCAGAAATGAGATAAGAATAAGAATAGAAGTTGAAAGATTACCTATAATTGGTTCCATTGATAGCAAAAATTCGATGCTAGAATCTCAGCACATATTGCATCAATGGAATTCAAACAAATCATATATTACTCTTATTATTCTCGAAATAGTGCAAGTAATTCAACATCACTGAAGATTTTGCAGATTCACTCAGATCTTAGCATCTTGTCTAAGTGTTCTTAGAAGAGTAAATCTAGCAAAGAATCGCATTCTTTTGCAGCCCTGAAGAATTGCGAAAAGCAGATTCCAGAAGCTTGCCAGGCACGAACATTACTAATGAAGAAGGCAACTTGCGAATGTGTTGAGCTTACTCGATCAGAACTCAAAAAGCGACTTTCTTCTATTGCGCAAGCTATCAGAGATGTTAGTATCATTGCTTATCATTCGAGCATTCGACAAGAATGCTTCATATTTTGCCAGAAATGGTTAATTACTTCTACATTTTGCACAGAGTTAATTCATTTGCATAATTTATTATCGTTCATTTATTTTCGGAACATTTTCAACTTCTCTTCTACGTTCTATTTATAGTAATTTCAACTTCCTGCGTTTTTAATTTTTGATGAAAATTTTAGTAAAATTAAGCAAACTTTCTGTGTCTTCAACTTCCAGAAAGTTTTGCATACTTTCTTGTATCCTTCATTAAGTCTGTTTAACCTGTTCACAGCTTCGATCACCTTCACCTGTGTTTCGATTCAGAAGTTGCCTAAAATTTTGTGTCCCAGCATTCATTCAACCCGTTTCGAAATACTGAAAAGATTTCCTCTGGGATCTCACTTCAGTTTTCAATATATCTCGCACACAAACGATTCAGTTCTAATACCTAAAATTCCACATTTACTTGAGCAAAAAAATGTTTATAAATTAAAGCGTTAAAGTTGTAAACCAAACAGTTGGAAGAATATAAAAGCATTTAAGTTTTCTTCAAATCTTCTAAATTAAGTATTGATTTTTGTTTTTAATACTGCAATTACAAATTTCAGAATTTAGCTAATCAATACTTCAAAGAGTTTAGAAAATAGAACAAGAGAATGATGAATAATTTTTGTAAGTCTTAGTACCATCTCTGAAAAATCCGCTTGCCATATAAAGTATTGTCATATAAAACTGCTAGAATCACATACTTAAGATTACCTATGAAATACAATAATCATATACTTCAGAACTCACCTGTGCATGAACTGCATCACATTTAGCATCAGTAATTCTCGTCATGCATTTTTGACGTGTTCAAAAACACGTTAAATAAGTCAAAGTACGTGAAACCTATTTATATTTATATTCGTCATATGGCGTATTTGACAAACATAAATTCCAATTATGTATTCTAAACTATCTTTTGGCAATATATTTATCCGAAATTTGGTGCGACCGATTGATAGCTTCGATGACAAATAATATTACTTTTCTGGAACTATATTATCTTACTTTACATGTACTTTTTCGAGATTATATTGCCTTAACTTAAAGTCAAAGTATTACTTTTTGATTTTTTCAATAATTCTGCTATGTGAGAACTTTATTGATGAATAATAGTCCTTGCAATGACACATTTCAGGCTGCTGATAGTAATGATCGTGGTGCAGCATCAATTGGCAGTGGTAGTAAAGTTGATCAGTGTGTCGGAAATATCAAAAGCTTGGTGTTAGCATTTAACATATTTGAATTTTCCTTTGAAATTTTACACCACTTTTTTCCTCCATTTTTCTGTAAAATATCCACCACGATTGATAATCTCATCAAATTTGTTTCTGTACTTTTTCTCGTTTCATTTGAATATACGGTTCGAATTCCCATACTATATGTTAGATGTATCACTTGCAGAAGTTCATTAAAAAATATTAAAAGATCAATTTTCTTGTAAATAAAATACTTAAATTCAATACTTGAAATACTTGAATTTTTTGAACTTATATTTAAAGGAGGACACCAACGAGTGATTGGATTGAAGTTATCGATAAGGCACTGGAAAAATGCTTGAAGAAAAAGCCAGCAGGACAAAATCTGGGTCTTGACTCGCTCGTTAACGTCGGTTGTCGAAAGGTTTCATTTTACTGTATTCAAAAAAAATTTTTTTACTCTTGAAAATTTTCATAAATTTTGTTGAAATGTAATTAATAGAAGAGAGTGTGACAGTCTAAAATGGTACTTCTGGCGAAATAAGTTGTTCAGAGATTAAAGGTCAGGATATTGACCTCTTGATATATCATTAAATATTCATACTTCATTTTTAAGGTAATTGCGGACACTACCGGAACAGCGCATATACAGTTGAAGGCAGGATTCGATTTTATTAACAATTTAATAGATGCAATGGTTGACCGAGCTGGACGTTTTTGTGGTGGCGTGCAATGTGGATAAGCTGAAATTTTCAGAAATTTGAGAATTTTATAAGTTAAAACGACAAAATTTGAAATCTATTAGAATATTGTTTGAACATTTTCGGAAATTTTCAAACTCATGAAATCATATTACTTTGATTTTCATTAATTTCTTATTTTTCAAAACTAATTGCTGAGTGTGTGGAACAATGATTTTTTCTGACATTTTTGATCAGAACTGTCTGACTTTGAAGCATTGCAATAAATATTTCTCATTCTACAGAATTATGATTCGATATATCAAAGTGGATTCTATTAATTTTGGATAATTGAATGATATATCATTCAAAGTAATTAGTCACTGTATAATATTTCCAAGAAAATATCACATCGAAAAATGAACTTTTCTCCTTCTTATATTTAATGGTTATTTTCATTTAAACTCGTATGAAAATGGGATGACAATCAGTGAAGTTAGTAGAACTCCTTAATATTGCTTATCAGTAATTCCAGAGTATTTCAATTACCATGAGTGATTGAAGGAAGGTGACTTAATCCATAAATGGTTTCTTCTTCGAGAATATTTGATCGAAAATCAAATATCATGAAGAAAAAAAAATTAGCATTCTTATGATTAAATTTCTTCTCATTTTACAGACAACAGGATGGAAAAAAAATTTCAGCAATAATGAATTTAACAAATTTCCTGCCATCAAAACAATTATTTTATCATTTTTCTCAAAATATAGACGTACTTTAAAGTATATACACGTTATTATTTTGTTAAAGTTCACAGTTCATTAATTTCTATTGCAATTTACAGCATCCAAAATTTCTCAGTTAGGATAGACGCATTTATATAATATAATTGGTTGATCGAATCAGAGGCTTGTAGCCTAGGGCTATATTTTGGCTTATGAAAGTAATCTGGGTAAAGGTAAAGTAATCTCTACGTTATGTAAAGTAATCTATTTATAGTTATTTATGAACAATGAGTAATTTATTTATAGTCATTCATTAACCATTTATTAACATTTATAAAAAACAAATTCGAGAAAAAGCTTAATATAGAAACATTTCGCCGTCGAAAAAATTGTAGCAAAGTTGTATAAAACTATTTCTTTGAATTCTTCCACTGTATTATTGATAGTATCATGGGTCAAGAGTGAAAAATTTGCTTTTTGGTAATGTAACTTTAAAGGTAATGAAAATTATGTCCATTTCCTGTGGTAAAATGCTATCAGTATCATGAAATGCTCTCATTTCGAATTATCTTCCAATGAAATGTCGATACAAAGAGATCATAGTTTTTTCTGATATCTTTGATAATCAGCGATGCATTTCAAGAACGAATATCCCAATACCGGTTTACACATTTCATTCTTCGTTTCGCAATAAAATCGCCAACTTGCGTTAAAACCGATGATAAATGGCACTAATGAACAAAGCGCTACCAAAACGTGAGATTGGAAGTAGTTTCTGCAAATCTAGTTTTTTTCAAATTTGGAGTTTGGATTTTAGAAGAAGAATGTTATTTATTCTCAGATAGATTCCATATCACATTAAGCTTGGGGACTCATTCCAGGTTAATAAAAAGCCAATGAAACGTTCGCATTATGACAAGAAAGTGAAGATGCATTTCAAAATAATTGAAATCAATCAATGTTTTTAATCTTTTTGAGCGCAGTCAAAAAAATGTTCTATTTCGAATTTCATTTTCTTTTTTTCTTTTTTTCTTTTTTTTTTTAATTTAAATTAATTTAAACAATATAAGTAAATCATTCTGAAATATTTTAAAGATAATAATTAATTGCTTTTTCTTTTCTAAAATTAAAAAATAAAAGTACCTTATGGAGGTATACTGAAATGGTCCAATGGCATATAAATCCATCAATCCAATGATAACACATAGTACAAATATAGCAATAATGCAAAATAATGATAAGATAAAATGCATACGTAGCAGATAAAGCGATTTGTAACGCCATCCTGTATATAAGAACCAAAAAAGTCGCAACTGCGTGACTCCAATGATCGCAAACAGCACTGCTATAGATCGTACTATTAAGTGAACCACTTAAATTATACAAATTTCCTAAGTTCAGTTTATCTTGGTTATGGTTCAGTCAATTACCATTTGAAAAATCAAATGGTAATTGACAAAATATCTTTGATTCAATCTTAATTACCATCTGAAAAATCTTCAATTATGCACCATTTATTAATTTGCAATATTTTTGAGCATAACAAACCGTTGACAGGTTTTTGGAATACCAACCCTTGTAGTACAGAATACACTACAGTAATCAGAGAAAGATACAATTGGACAGAAATAGCATTTAATACTCGTATATCTGGAAATTTCAAACGCAATTTAAAATTTGAATTTTTTTTTCATAACATCATAAAATATCGATATTTATAATTTCATCTCAATAAGTGCGAGATATTGGAAATATAAATCTTATTTCTAGCTTCATCGTAACTTAATCAAGAGAATAATTAATAATTATTTTGTTTGATTAAGTTACAATGAAACCTTTAAACTGCGACTTTTTCACTAATTAATTAAAGTAATAAGTACAGATCACTGATTAATATTAGCGAAAGTGAGAATTACCTTCAATATGAAACCGATTTTGCGATTTATTCGATTCAATTGATTTCATTTTCTGATAAGAACAACCACACTTCGTACAACGAACAGTAATGCTCATAATTTTATATTATTGTTAATTTATGATTTTGCATTTCCTTATGTAATGCAAAATATAAGGAAATTATTCAGTACTTCATGATAATAAAGATATTTTTGAATCTATGATAGGAAAGATTCGTTTCAGTGATAATAAATGATAATAAAGCCTTCTCAATAATAATAAAGATGTTTTTTTCTAAATTCTCTTCAGATTCTTTAAAAATCTTTGCACGATTCATTTTCCTTTCTTCCTATTCCTACATCTGAAGTTCCATAAAAGTAACTGCAGGACATGAAGATGTTTTGGATTGCTTTACTATTTAGAAGCATCTTATCATACAAACAATGTAAAGAACATTTATGGAAATTTAAGAAGTTTATTAAAATAAGATTTGGTAACTTTCACCATAAGTTTTCTCAACATCCTGTACAATAAAATACATAACTGTACTAGCGCATAAAATTTATTGCATTTTGTCTTTTGAAATTTTGTGAAAAAAAAAAATATTTTTTCGGAAATTTTTGAAAAAAAACTTCTGAAAATCTATCATAAAAAATTAAACTGCTATGAAACATTGCAATCACTAATAGCATAAATACATTAAACTGAAGAAATATTTAGCATATTACGCGATATGTTAACTTCGAAAATTAGATTCGGAATTAGAGAATTGGATTTTTTGCATAATAATCGATATATGAACTTAAATAATATTCTGCTACTTTTAGTCCATTTAAAATAGCTTGCATCAATTTCATCAAAAAAAAGTATGGAAACGAGTATCTTCAATGTTTCAGCAGTTTTTTCCTGAGAATTTTAGATACATATCTGGAAAATTAATTTAATGAAAAAGTGCGGGTTCAGAAAGTTAAGAGAAAAATTATAAAGTAAGCAAATTCAAAAAACAATGTAAGCGATATACAATCAAAGGTCAATAAATCACGGAGATCATTATACAAAGCAAATTTCGTATACTCAAAATCAATTTTAAGTCAAAAGAACCAATATATTGAAATTTCCTGAATGTATTTATTATTTTTTACTTTGAATCTCTCGAATTATAAGCCTTTGAATTTGCGTTTTCGAAATCAGATAAATTAACCAATTTTACAACTAATCCAGCTTCGCATTAATTTGATTAAAGAAGTTCTGAAAAATGATTTTAAAAAAAAGACGACAATTCTAATATCGTCTGAAAATTTTATTTTTAAGAAGCAAACATCCAAAAGAGTATTGGGTAGATGCACTACAATTGTATTTCAGTTGAATTTCAATGAACTGGCACTGAAGTATCAAAATCTCTATATAAATATGCGGTAGAAATAGCACAATCAATATAATGACAACAAATTTTATTCATTTTCTACTTAAAATCAATCAGATATCATGGAGTAAATTTTAATACAAAATATGATCTTCGAGAATACATAATAAAAGTATAAAGTTAAATTTGCTATACAAAAATCGTGTTTCATAGAGCAATATCATCTTTATAGCTTCTATGCTTTGGCAATAGCAAGAAAGTGGACATCATTACAAAACTACCGCTTAGAACAGTTAAAGTTATACAGTCAAGAAATAAATCTAATAAAGATCGCAAATTATTCAATTTCATATAGAATCAGTCAATAGTTTCTATTCTTCTTTGAATATCGATCTAGTTGGATTCGGAAAAAAAAACAATTTACGAAAATTCCTAATGACATTAATTCAAAGAAATGAAGAAGTAAATAAGAATCAAAATTCCCATAAGGAACCAATTTTATGAAAAGTACCTCATTTTCAAAAGGGGAGAAGAACTTCCGCTTTATTCATAACAAAAAAATCAATTGAGGCGGGAAACCTTCAATCAATTAATAGAACGAAGTTTAAAAAAGAAAAAAGGCCATGATATTTTGTAATAAAAATCACTGGGATAATGAATGCTCAAATTGCCTCACAACTAAACAACGATTCGAACGCTTGAAGGAGCTCAAAACGTTCACTAACTGTTTCCGCACGAACCATGCAACAAGTAATTGCAAACAAAAGAAACGTATATGTTTCCACTGCAAAGGCCAACACAATACGGCGTTGTGCTACAAGAAATATGGCTCTATCAACAAAGAAGAAGCAAATTCAACAATTATTATAAATTCACTAAATCAACAAGTCAACCATCAAGGTAGGAAGGTTTTATCAATGTGAAGCAATTAACCCAAATCAACAGGGGTCTCAAGAAGAAGCCTTAGTACTATTTGATCCAGGTTCCCAGTCATCTTTTGTATCAAAAAAGCTAGCCAATCGTTTTAGTCTAACCGAAACTACGAAGGAAGAATTAAAGCTATTTTCTTTCGGTAACCAATTTCCCAAATCTTATCAAACTAATAAGGTAGAGATCGGAATAAGAACTTTAGAACCTAAAATCATAAATATAAATGCTTATGTATTGGACTATTTAACAGAGAAATTACAAATTATTGCTCCAACTTCTTATGATTATGTCACACGTCAGAAGCAATTAGATGAGTCGGAAGGATATTGGAGAAGACCCAACATTATAATTGGAAATGATTATTTCCTCGAATTTATGCAATCGTACAAATGCAGTCGCATGTCATCAGGATTTTATCTACTTCAAACTAATGTTGGACCTATAATTACAGGATATACCAATATGGATATACCAATATGTCTTATACCAATATGTCTTGTAAATCTGATAGTGTTTATATTAATTCTATTAACGTAACCACTATTATTACTAACCCAGACATTGATCAGTTTGGAAATTGGAGGTAATAGGGATTCAAGAACAACCAAATGACCAAGATGATGAGAAGGCATTGGAACAATTTAAAAATTGTATTACCAAAGAAAACAACAGGTATCAAGTTTGTTGGCCATGGAAAGAATCAAAGGTTAACCTACAAGATAATTATGGTCTTTGCTATGGAAGATTAAAGACGCTAATCAAACGACTTCAAAGCAACCAGTCTCTACTCGAACGTTATAACGAGACAATCAAGGAGCAATTACAATCTAATATCATTGAGAAAGTGACAACAAATATGGACCAAGAAGGTATTATACATTATTTGCCTCATCATGAAGTATTAACCCCAGGAAAAGCAACTACAAAATTACGAATAGTTTATGATGCTTCAGCCCATATTAAAGGAGAAAAAAGCCTGAATAATGTGTTATATCGTGGTCCTACTACGTTACCTGATTTAGCAGGTGTTTTGCTCCGTCTCAGAATGATGAAAAATGTTATAATGGCAGATATAGAAAAGGCCTTTTTGCAATTGGAATTACACCCGTCGGAGAGGAACTGCACTCGATTCTTATGGCTGAAAGACATTCAAGGAGAAATTACAAAGGAAAATTTGGTAAGTTACCGGTTTCAAAGAGTACCGTTTGGAGTAATAGCGCTTCCCTTCTTACTTTCAGCTACACTCAATTATCATTTAGAAACTTACGGCAGTAAGACCGCTTTGGAAATCAAGAAAAATCTCTATGTCGATAATGTTATATTACCCGTAAGTGGAACGCAAGAAGCAATCAAAATTTACAATTTGATTTTTGCAAAATCTCGAATAGCTCCTGTAAAAGGTATAACAATACCTAAACTAGAATTATTAGCTATTTTAATTGGAGTGCGAGCAACTAAATTCATCATTAAACAATTTGAAATTGAAGATGCAAGAGTAACATTATGGTCAGACTCTCAATGTGCACTGCAATGGATAAAAAACCAATCGATACTCTTACCAAAATTCATACAGAAACGAATCGATGAAATAAGAACGTCTAGAATTTCATATAGATAAGTGCCAAGCATATATAACCCTGCTGACATAGCAACAAAGGGTTATATGACGTCAACTCAACTTGCAAATTATGAAGTGTGGTGGACCGGTCCTCAATGGTTAAAGGATGATGAATCAACATGGCCCCAATGGGAAAATAATATTTATCACGAATATGAAGCCAAAATTTGTACAGCAACGACAAAGACTATCACAATAAGAAGCTTTCGGTTAATTGACGCAACTCGTATTAGTAAATGGACGAGACTACGAAGAACAACAGCTTGGGCATTAAGATTTATAAGATATATATCGAAGGGAAGAATCACATGGTTGAAAGAAGTACCAGAAGAAGCAGAATTAACATCATACGAATTAGCCGTGGCAACCAAAGTCTTAATTCTACAAGTTCAATCGGAAAGCATCGATGATAAGGAAATAAACAAATGGAATCTTTGTTATAGCGACACAGATGCCTTATGGAAATGCCGGAGCCGATTGGATAACACTATTATATATCCGGACAATTCAAATCTAATATATCTTCCACGGCATAATCCAATAACTAAGCTCCTCATCCAACATCAACATGAAGATTTGTGTCATGCAGGAATCGTCCATACATTATCAGAACTGAGAAGACTTCTGTATACCTAAAGGCAGAACGGAAGTGAAAGGCGTATTGAACAAATGCATGGCGTGTAAAAGATGGAGAGCGAAACCATTCAAATTACTGATCATGCCAAATGTACCATAAACTAGATTTATAAGGACTCGGACGTTTGAACATGTCGGCCTGGTCTACTCAGGCCCTCTTTCTATAAAGGACGAAAATGGTCTTACCAAAAGATGGATAGCCCTATTTACATGCTTTACAACAAGTGCTGTACACCTTGAATTATTAGATGATTTAACAGCTGAAAGCTTTGTACACGTATTAAGAAGATTCTGCGAGCGTCGAGGCTATCCTAAATTGATTCTCAGCGATAATGCTAACCAATTTCAATTAGTCTTTAAGACCATTATGAAATACTCTACCAAAATGAAAAACTTCCTAACAATGAAGGGAATCATTTGGAAGAGTATAACTCCAAGAGCTCCATGGAGTGGAGGAGTGTATGAACGGTTGATTGGCCTAACAAAAAATTCGATGAGAAGATGTACTGGAAGGAAACTATTAATTCAGAAGGACTTGATCACATTAATAGTAGAAATAGAAGGCATATTGAACACCCGACCACTGACATACGTAAGCTTCGGTGACTACGTGATTATGCGATCAATTGATTTCATTTCACCAAACGCCTCCCTGGTGAATCAAATTTTTGATGAAGAAGATCAAAATGAGTATACTCCGTTTAGAATGAGTAGTCAAGAGAAATTGATCAAATATTGGTCACGTACAAATGAAGTCCTAGATAAATTTTGGGAATATTGGAAAAGGGAATATCTAAATAGTTTAAACGAACGGACCCAAAGAAATCACATCTCCCCAAGATTAGTTTAATGCAAGGGAGCCCGTGGAACAAGAAACTGTATTAGTCAATGAACCAGAAATTCCCCGCGGAATGTGGACATTAGCAAAAATAAAAGAAATCAAGAGAGGACGAGATGGACAAATAAGAAATGCCATAATCGAATTGCCACATGGAAAACTACTTGATAGGCCAGTAAATTTATTGTATCCTTTAGAAGTTGATGACAAAGAGATAAAAGAAACTAATCAACAACCAACTCCAGAAATCCCATAATCAACAACCAACTCCAGAAATCTCAATACAACATTTAGAACCGGAGGAACCAATTGCTAGAAGAACCAGAAGGGCCACACAGATACAAGAAGGAACTCGATCAATTACTAAGTCAATAACGAATTGTTTACTTTTCGTAGTGCCGTTCCTCACAACCACAGTCAAAACAAACGCCAAGCAAAATTGTAAATGGATATCAGGTACTCCTTTTAATATTCCGCAAAAATGGAATTGTAACGAAATTACACCACAAAGGGTCACATTGGCTCAAGTCACAGTTTATACTCGAACTCATATTCGGATACCTGCAATCAAATGTAGTAATATTACCCGATCAGTGTGTACCAAGGCCTTTTTAAGATTTCCTTTATCCGTAGTATCTGATGAAACGACCATTACAGCTATATCTCCTCATCTATGTACAATTTTAAACAGCCAACGGGAATTAAATGGATCACCGTTGAAAAGGGCTGCTAAAAACAAATGGACAACAAACAATAATGTACAATATTCTTACGGTTGGTTAGGAACCAGATGTCAATCGACTACTAACTTCATACTGGAAAAAGGATCACTCCTTCTTTATGACGGTAACGGATTATTATCGGATCTTGACGATACCAATCATTGTAATACACAAAGCGGTAAATGTATATTAAGGACAAGCATCGTACTTTGGAACAATACTCAAGTAACAAATAAATGTCTGTATAAAAGAATTGGGAATTATAATGCCCAAATATATGAAGAGCATGTTATTATAGATGAATTACAGACATCATTCACCTTTAACAAAAACGAGAAATTAAAGGACAGAGCTTGCAACTTTTTCAAACCATATCTTATGAATGGAGACATAATCATCGATGAAGGAGTCGATCGATGGCAATCAGAAAATGCAATGAACCCAGATTCCAATGGTCAGCTAATTATAAGGAAATAAACGAGGAAGATGAAAATAAGTCAAGTAAATTTAATCCTGTGAATATTAAATTTCAATACATTTTTGATGTTGTAAACTTACAATTTAAGCCACAGTTAATTGAAACGCAGCGATGAAGTTGTGAAAATAGAAATAACTTATTACTCTTAATAGAATGGCTATCAACTAGTAACCCAACTTTAGCAGCTAGATTACTATTACAAAGAAGTGATATTATAACCAGAAGAGTTAATGATCAGTTATTAATAGCACCTTGCAATGTTAACAAGTCCGAATGGAAGAAAGTCGAATTCCAAGCAGACATCGTTAGCAAATTCGAACTTGAAAGAATTAACGCAGAATTAGAAATACTAGCTCAAAAACACGAAATAATCAACTTAAAGACTAACCTACCAAACCCAGAGTCTCTTTAGACAGAATTAGATTAACAAGAAGAAGAATTAATTGAGCAACTTGCAGTACAATTTGAAAGGACTACTGAAACAATAGAAGAAGAACTAGCACATATAATAGCTCACTGGAAATCCATCACTATTAGTGTAATTAGTTTTGTAACTTTAATTACGATGATTGTTGTAGAACTAAGATTTAAGTTAATTCGCTTCATTTTACATTTTCTGTGAAACAAAAATCCAAAAAATATGGAATCCATTCCTGTGAGAATACTCCAAATTCCCTTAAATGGAGAAAGAAATACAAATTCCTATAATCGACATACCACCTTATTTACAATCTAATTATTCACTCCTTAAACTCATCTAACCCCCTTTCCCCGGAATGTCGCGAAAACTAAAATTTTAAACGAAATAGAAATGGGAATGCTTTCCATACAGTCTTAACTTTTTCATCTCAAATAATTATGAAAATTGTTCTATTGGATAGTTATGAAATTCATATGTAAAATTATTATTTGTAAGACATCTTCTAGATAAATGATTCATCTCATTATGCAAAACTTCTAACATTTTCCTATATCGAGAGTTGATCCGTTACCTAATTTGTAATCATTTAGCATGTTTAATTATGCACATCTGTGTGCTAATTTATAATGGAAAAATGTATTTTCTCATGCAACGATCTTGTAACAGCTTGAGAAAATTGTAATTCATTTTTTTGTATTCTGCTGTTTAATCACTCCCACTTCTTACCAAATATAAGCCTGCTATATCGCTCACAAGTTTCATTCTTCATTATTATCATCTTCGTCACTAATAAAATCTTCCTGACACCAATTCGTTCCACACACCACCTCGCCCTACACACACGGATCACTACTTCAACAAAGTTTTCCACAACAGTTTTCTACGGATTACAGCTACAACGAAAAATTTTCACAACAGTTTCACTTCAAAAGTTATATATTCTGATAAATATATTGGAGAATAGGAAACGACTGGCCAGAAAATTATTGAAAGACTGTAAAATCAATTTGAACAAGTTGCAGATTTCCGCGAAGTAAAAAAGAAAAAAAAAGAAATTTGACATTATTTATCAGTGAACACCGGTACTTGCTGATTCACTGAAAACAAAATAGTACAATACAACATGTTTTTATTAATTTCATTAAATTATATAAAATTGGAGTCACTGTTAGCGAATTCATACTAGGAAAAAAAAAAAAAAAAAAAGAAAAAAAAACAACAGGAATTCATAACCTGTTAAACCTACTAAACC
>KZ270027.1:178328-213445 GCA_002249935.1 Onchocerca flexuosa
AATGACATATCACAGAGTAAGCATTAAAAACAAAACAAAATTATTCAAGAAGTCATCAATGCAGCATTTATACTACCCATTATATTTACTTTCCTTCCTTTATATATCTTTGAGATCCCTTCTTCAATCTAAAAAAAAAAAAAAGACAAAACAACAGAGAAAACAATACTGGTCAAAGGAATGAAATTTTTTTCGCTTTCTTTTAATCGAGTAAATATCGATCACTGAATAATTATAGAATGGAATAACCTTGAAAAGTAATCGATGGAAATATTTAACTGACGAATTATTAGAGGAATTAGAACTTACTTGCTTCTGCAACACTTTGCTAGTCTCACAAATTCCATTTAATGTTTCATGTGCTTTCTGTATGCTAATTCGCATTTCGCTCTGTTTCTCTATCATCAGGGCTTTCATTTTTTCGTAACGTTCTTCTAAAGAACGCTTTTGCTCCAAAGTTTCGACCAGCTTTTCAACATATCTCAAATTAAAGTAGCCAAATTTCCACTTCTTTAATTTTTAAAATTTGGGACTTAAGATTTAAACCCATGAGGTAGAGGAAACCATTTTCAGTAAAAACAAAAATTAAAGCTAAACAAGAACAAATTTTCGCGCAAAAAATTTTTGAAATGATGCAACACTTTTTTTAAAAATTCTTTTACAATAAAAACAATTAGGGAAATTTCATGAGCAAACTTAGTGATTTGTTGAAAACTTACTGAGGAGAGGAACGAATTCGAAATAAATGAGCTTTTTGAGTATCAGTTAATCTGTTGATAATCTTGTTCACATGCACCAACCATTTATCAATTATTTCTACGGTAATCTATAAAAATTACGAGTTATTAAAACTATTTGTTAATGAAATTAGCAATGTTCTTCTTACAAAAATATTTTGCTTGAAAAATTCTCAACAGTGTGAAAAATCCAAAACAAAAAAAAGCACAGAAAAACAAAAAAATAAAAATACCTTTCTTAATGATGCAGGACGTTCCTCCATACCTAATATGTAAATATCGGACACGCTTTCTAGGATTTCATCTTTTCTTCGCACCACCAAAAATTTTTCCAACTATAAAAAAATAAATCAACATTTGGCGATATTAAATGAAAGGAAAAAAACAAACTATTTGTTTCTACGTAAGTAGAAAAGCCGAAAAACGGATTTATAATATTATGAAATAATTATAGCAGTCACTTCTTTCAATTCGAAGTAAATAAGATTCCTGGTTTGCGGATTTTCCAATATCGTCAGTGCATCCAGGCCTCGAGCTATTCTGTCATCAACAGTGCCTATAAACAAAAATTTATCGAAAAGTTACAAAAATAAACTAAGCTGACAGATGTAAATTTTTTTATACTTTTATCAAAAAAAAAAAAATATCAATGAAACTACTTCAACTTAACTTACGTTTTTCGTCTCCAATGATTTCAATTTGAAATTTTTTATCACCAAAATCAATTCCATCATCAGGAATAATAAGATCGTCGCCAAAATCTATTTCATCCTCAGCACTATTTGCCTAATAATTATGTAATATCTTCATTCGAAAGACTAGTTGATTAAAACCGAAACGCATTTGGTTATAATTGTGATCAAAAACAATGATAATTGATATAATCTTTTCCAATAAACTTAAGGTGAAGACGAACTGGGGCTTAGAAGTGCAAATTTAAAAGCAAAAATAAATAAGTGAACCTCATTTGCCCAGGCATCCAAAGAAGGCAATTCAATGCGTTCTGGTTTCGTACCATTCTTCCATTCGTAAACTGTAACTTCTGCACCTTTTTCCATCAATAAACGGCTCAAAGGTAATAAAACAGTATTTGGTCTTTCGTTCCTGAACAAAATGAAAAATAAATAGGAAACAGTAGAATATAACATCATTTTTAACCAAATAACAACAAATATTAACCAGAAGCATCAATTAGACAGCAAAGCTAACACAACCTCTGCAGTTCCATAAATTTCTTTTATGACAGTTCTCACCATATTACCAAAGCAATCATTTTTAAATAATACTAATATTTTTGAATTTTTGCTAAATTTATTTTTAAAAGTTTATTTGTTCTTGTTTTCAAAATGATTACAAAGATGACTTACTGATATAGATATGCCTGAAACTGTTCATAATACTGAAGCGGTTCATCCAAAGATGATATGGATCTCGTTATTTCGTTTAAAAAAGATGGTAAGTCAGCCAATAGCGATAGTATTTCTCGTTTTAAGTGGACACCTAAGGAATCAGTAATTTTGTTCAGAAATGAAAAATTAGATAAAATGATAGTATGTTCGAGTTATTGAAAAGAATGACGGAGCATTATTAAAAAAGAATGATGTACTAAAAATTTCCATTTCCATACCTTCGATACCCAACTTCAACAGTTCTTTCTCATATTGTTTCTTGCTGTCAACTATTTGCTTCGCATAATCCCTTTCTTTTTTCATACAGTCCTAAACAATTTAAGTTGCATTTAGTTACAGCATAAGCACAATTATTAACTTGGAGTATTAAAATAGGTTGAAACAATACGGTAATTGTTTGGTCACTTTTCGAAATTTGCTTTTTCAGAGCTGGGATCTCATACTGAACCATCCTTTGAAGGATTTGAGCTGCTTCTGCCAAATGAATATTCTTTTTTTCATACATTTGTTGAATTTCCTGAAAGCTTCGCTTTAGTAAACTCATTTGGACCTCATTTCCTTTTCAAATCATTAATCTAATCAAACTATTTCATATGGATTATATGCTTTGCCCCATTTCCCTAAATGAAAGGGAAAAGATATGGTTTTCTTTTCAAGATAATGTCATCCACATCATACCATCCAATCGTTCATTCTCTGCGACGAATAATATCCCAAGAAATTCTTCGTGCCTTTTTCCGTATCTTTTAGGATATCGACGATTTGAACACAATGAAAATAATTTATATCTGAAAATTTCGTATAAAAAAATTATAAATTGCTGATTGAGATTTATAGCTTAAATGCAGAAATCTTCCAAAATACAATGCAACATCCAATATATTTAAAAATAAATGCCTTTTTCGAATACTTACAGGAACCCTGAAGTAATTTTACAATTCGCTCATCTTCCGGCATATCTTGAATTGCTGCACTAATCTTTTCACGTATAACCATTACGTTTTTTTGCCAATCCTTATTACAATGTCGCCGGCTGATTAACCAGTCTAAAACAATACCAAGTGGCACTCATTCATTATTTCGAGAATGAATTAAATGCAGAATCAACTTTTTATTCAATACCTAATGATATCATATGGATAGTTAACTTGCCTAGAAGTTTGCTGCAGTGTATATCGATCGGTATGTCCTTCTCATCCATCATATTTTTTACTTGAAGGAATTGGAAATTCCTTCAAATGATGAAATACGTTTTTTTCCGATCAACCTATAAACATAATTCAATAAAAGATACGAAAAATTAGATCAGTTACATCACTTTCAATGAAAACGGCCTTCAATGATAATTAATATAGAAAAAAAAAATTTATAAATATATAATTTCATTTCTGAATTCAAAATATCTTCAAAATTAAACAGAAAAATAACGACATCCTAAACCAATACCTACCTACCAGTAGTCCCGCACAATCGCAAAGGATTTACAAAATCGCTAAGAATCTACAACATGAATCATAACTACGAAATTAAACGCGGCCATTACATGTATAATCCTTGTCGTTATATCCCTTGGATTTATTTAAATTGAACAAAAATCATATTTCTAAAAGGGAAACGATGGACTTATTCCTCAATTACTTTAATTTAATTTTATTTAACTGAAAGAGAAACAACAATAATTATATATGTGCCTCTGCATATGACTCACATATATATACCACATATAGTGTAAAACTGATTTAAAAATCTGTTGCCGTTATTATATGATTTAATTTAAAATTTAAGCACATATATGCTTTACTATCAAAAATTGATTCTCTGTGATTGAAGTAATTTCAAAAAAAAAAAAAAGTAATTTTCAATAGCTTCATTATGTGATGTGATGCTATCCAGTACAGAAATGCATTTCTCTTATGGAGTTCTATTGTAACAAATAAAAAATCAAAAATAGATTGTCATCAGGTTTTATTTCCAGTGTAATATTCTTCCCTCAAACTCAAATTCTTCTCAACTAAGTTCTTTCACTGAAATTTTCAAAATTTATGAATTGCCTTTTTGGACTGTCTTTTTTTAGTTCCACTTTCCTGAACTAAATAGTTATCTTAAACGGCTTCTTATCTAGTAGTTTTACTTTTTTTTCTAAATTATTCATCTGGACCTTTCTTTTAAATAACTATTATTATTTCAAGTTCAACATCTATGTTACAAACTGCTCTAGCTTCGTGATATTTTACGATATTTTCTCCAAAAAATTTTAGCACTACGATAGTCAAAAACCATTAAGGAACAGAAATTGCAAAATACATTTATTATCCAGCGCTCTCTATTTTTCCAAAAAAAAGAAATAAGCAGTTGCTATAAAGTTGTGATAGTTAGAGCGATTTCTGTGTTGTGGCCGATACAATTCTAAAATCATTTGTCAGGAATAAATTTTTTTCTTTGGTTTGTTTAACATTTTACCAATGTTAGGCAACAAATTATAAAATGTAGTGCAAAAACGAGCATTTTCTCACTTTCAGGTGAAAATCCCGAAATTCACAACAGTTATCAAATCATAAAAATCTTTAATATCACAACTGGACTTTGGTTTTTTTTTTTTTCTTTTTTGCAGAATTAAAACTAGCAAATGCCATTTCCAATCACAATCACATCATAAATTCTTTCATTTGAGATTTGATTTTGGACAGAATTGTCTGCTTTGTAATTATTTGAAGATCAAACATCGAAGCGAAATTCGAAATTCCCTTCAGGTTTATATAATAAATAAGTGAAATTGGGCGAACAACCGGCGAAGAATGAATATTATCGTATGGTAGGAACTAATAATAACAATAATGATAATAGCCTCTTGCCATTAAAGTCTGCTGAACCAGTGCTAATTAGATCAATAATTACAGCTCAGTGACTGAAATCAACATATTTTCGCTCCGTTCTTCAAGCTCATATCTCTCTTCTTCCAGCCTTATGAATTTCAATTTTAAACTTCCACAGAATTCATCTTAAAATATGTTAGCTAGCCATTTCGACAAAGATAAAAATATATTTCAATTTTTCTGGATGTTAATTTGCTGATACATGGTAAATTCGTAAAAGCTGGAAATGAAGTAAATTTATTGCGAATTCATCCTTCAAGAATACAAATTGTGGTGATCGTTCATATGAAGAGGAATGCACTTCTTCATCCTTATGTGATGAAGTGACGTAAATTGAAAGTTTTAATCCTTCGAATTTCGAAGACATTCGTCTTAAAAAGTTGTTCGCTACCAACTTTACAGCTCTCTCCTCAGATATGCCCAAGAATATCGCCATTCTCATTTTTTACATACATTGGTGCTATTATTTTATATCTTTTCCTTCCTTCACAACAGCGATAGGGAAAACAAACGAAAATAGGCGCTCAATCAAGGGAAAGGTAAGGTAAGACAGCGATGAATGATGAGAATGTGGAAAGAAATGTGACTGATCCATCCAAAATTCTTCCGAACATACGATTGCTATCGATTTTCCCTCTTCATCTATTCATAATGCAAGCTAAATAACTTGAGTTGAAAAAGAAAAAAAGCTAGATGAAATTACATATATATTGATTTAAGCTGTAAATTTTGATGTCGAAAGTTATCAATTTAGAGTTATTTAACTTATTTTGATTACTTCCATTTATTTTGACAACTGTTTTGAATTTCAACTCCTTATAACAAAATTTTAGTTCTTATTCCCTTACTTGAAATTTTTATTCTCTTTTTTCTTCAATTTTTTCCGTATCTCATAAAATTTCTATTTCACACGAAGTTTCTGTATTTCTCTATAACATTTGATTCCTTTGATTCCCATCATAGCTAATTCAAACTTTCAGCAAGCCCATTTTCTGAAAAACTCGCTATATAAATATTTTGAAACCATGGCACTACTTCATTCAAAATACAAAGATCATTTACCTTTTTACACTTATTCCCAAACTTTTTCCCGATGCGTCTCCGCATGGCCATTTAAATCAACTTTAGTCGATTCCCCTCTTTCCTCTTCCACAAATGAAACTTGATATGCCAACTTGATGGTTTCATAATCACTGGGCCGCATTTTACTCAGAAATGATTCGACAATTCAGTGGATTTAAAATTTATTCATCATTCAAATTCATGACTGTCTTTATGATACGGTCGAATTAATTTGGCGCCCATTGAATCTGCGGAACCATTTCAGGCGAATTGTAAAAATAATTGTTTCGGAATGCATTGTTCTATAAACGAGAGGGAAATAGTTTTAGAATATTGCTTTAAAACAGAAGAGTATAGTTTAAAGGCGTGAAATGAAGGTAATTTTCTGCTAACTATTTCTGAAATTGCTTCAAAGAAAACAAAATATAACATAAAACCGACTTAAAAGTTAAAGAATTAAATGAAATCATTAAATTAAACGAAATCTGCGTAAACTGTGTAATTCAAACATTAACATGCAATGTGTTCACACCTTTAAACATCGTAAGCCCGAATCGCTAATTGCTTGTCTTCTATGCAGCATTATTCAACTCTAAATTCCGCCAAAGATAGCTACCCATACACTGGCCAAATATCTTACCCATGAATATCCAGAAAGAATTTTTCCATCTAAGAATTTATAAGTTCACAGCATGAATAGAAGAGAATAGACATATCTATCGAAACTTCGGAAAAGAATACTTAACTAATAGCTATTTTGGACTCTTCCCCGACAGCCCGGGATTCCAAGTTCTAATGCGAACAATTAAGCACACATCTCCCGGGAAATTTTCAGTGCAACTATCCTTTGCCTTGAAATTCCAAAATAAAGTTTTTTTTTTTTTTTTTTGCGGGAAAGCGCGGCTCGGCGTTGTATGCGTTAGATGATAGATTTTCTTTGATTTTAAATTCTTATGTAGCATTGCTGAGAGATTCTTTCAAATATCGGGAAATTTGAAAAGTCAGGAAGGCCAAAACCAACCCAGAACACTATAGCTAAAAGGATTTCAGGAAGGAGAAGAGAAAAATCAGAGATTTAAAGTAGAATTGTATACAAAAGGTATGAGAACAGTTGCTTCAAATTTTAATTTAATGAAATTAAATTAAAATTTGAATTGATTTTTGAATTGAATTGATTTTTTTTTCTAAATTTGAATTGATTTTTTTATAAAATCAGCCCAATATGTGAAATATGTTAAGAATATGTTTGGGTTTTTATCATACTTCTTGCTGATTATCATCAAAGTGAAGAATCATTACTAATGAATTGTGATAATTAGCAATAAAGGTTGAGGTTATTTGTGTTTGTTTACGAAGTAAATCTGTTCAGATTGTTACAGTGATAGCACAATTTCTTATTACTGATATAAGAAGGATCACTGCACTATACAGAGATGATTTGCCGTTTTATTGCTTCGTACTTGTTATTTTCTGCTTTTATCATCTTTTTTCGTTTTTACTACTTCTTTACTTTAATTGCTCTAAAATAAGTCGGCAAAACTTTTCTTCTCCAGTAGAAATTTTCTCTCTGTCAAGATTATTGGTTAACAGCAATCTTTTACAGTGGAAAAGTTTGAAATTCATTGCATTCCTTATCAATGCTTTTCTTTTTAAATTCTCTTTTTTGTTTATATGATTTTAGTAATGATGTAGAGGTTAAGGGTCAGAGAAAGGGATTTAAAAAGCTCAGAAGAAAGAATAGTAGAGATACTAGAGATAAACTGTAGTAGAGAAAGAAAGTGAAATGATTCATTATAAAATTAAACTAGCAACGAGTTTTATTTATCGCCATAACCATCATATTATCCTCATATAAGGACATTTTTTCTTCTTGTTTACACCAATCTTGTCTTTTTTCGGTCGTTGTCATTTGTTGACTCACCCGAATATTGCATTTATTCGTTCATCTCTATCTATCCGGATGGTTGCCTTGGAAAGGACCAGCAAATTATTTGTTGCCAGAAATAATTGCTTATGATTTTTTTTTTGTTTCAGTCAGGGTAATTCATTGAATAGAAGGCATTTTCTCTATTATTCTTCATCGTCTTTATTTTCACTCAGTTACTGTAATTAATAAGCAAATTCTTTTCTCCTTCATGAACATTAATAAAATAATAAGCAGCTGTTTTGGCAACCAATAATTTCTTGTTCCTTTCTAAATCAGTCATCCGGAGAAGCGAACAAATACGAAGGCAAACCAATGAATACAATATTCGGATGAATTAACTAATAAGTGAGGATGAATGAGTTAGATTTCTTGTCTTTGTTTGCGATGATATTACATGTACCAAAAGCTGTTCTAATAAATTTTTTAAAGCAGATTTTCGTTACTTTGTTTTTTTTTGGCATGGCTGAGGTAAATGAAGGTAGTTATCACTTCAAAAGGACAATCCTTATCACGGGTTCAACAGATGGCATTGGTCGACAAACTGCTCTAGAATTGGCTGTGCGAAATGTAAGTTTTATTTACGCATAACTTCAAAATACTCAATCAAGGCGCGAGTTTGCAGAAATCCTTCAGCAGCGAAAATGCTTGCATAAGTGTCTGTGTAAGTACGTTCGGGAATAAATTATCTCCTGGTAATTATGCATATTTCTTTTTTGAATTCACAGAAAAAGGCAGCCGCAACGCATCCAAATATGCATGGTTACCGGCGTCTGATTTTTTTGGAACGAGAAAGCTGAATTTATGTATAGAAATCAATCAAATTATCAGACTTACTAGATCTGCATAATTTTTGACGCTATAATTTCATGAACCAATATCTCTGACTAATCTCTGACCTGATAATATAATCTCCGACCAGATGTCTTTTTTTTATTATGATATTCTTGAAATAAAGATATGCATATCTTTTCAGAAAGAAAACTTCGTTATTGTGCATGGCAGAAGTATTGAAAAATGTGAAGCAACTATTAACTACATCATGCGTGAAGGCAAATTACCGGATAAATCGAATCTTGATTTTGTTGTTGCCGATTTCTCAGATTTGAATGAAGTGAATTCACCAATCATATTTTTCACTTATACTGAATTTATTATTTCGAAATCCCAGTTTATGTTTGCTTTGATGATTTCATGCTTAAATTTTTTTTCCATTTTTGCTTTTAAAACAACATTCAATTTTATTAACACTACAAGCAATTATTCCTTAATATCATCTTTGTTATTATGTTTGTACAGGTTTCCAATTTGGCTATAGAAGTTGAAAAGCGCTTTCCGCGATTGAATGTTCTATTGTGTAATGCCGGTGTTCTCTTACCTAAAAGAACAGAAAGCCGAAATGGACTGGAATTAACTTTTCAAGTAAGCTTCCATTACTGTGCTCAAGATATTTTGACATTTTTTAAAAAATATGCAATTTTCTACTGGCTTTCAGAACATCCCGCTTTGATTAGATTGACTATATTGTGATAGTGCATTTATTGCTAAACATGCTCAAAAATTGAAATTAAAGTTTGTAACACAACGTTTGTTTTAAAGTTTAAAATGCTTCTTTTTTTAACATTGAAAGGTTTTAAAAGGACATAAAGTTTAAAGATTTTTGAAGATAAGGCATATAAGTAATAAATTCAATGAGCATACTAAGAGTTGTTTCCAAGTTATAACTTATATAATTGTTTCGCTTTCCTGGATGCACTACATTAGAATGTCGCATATATTTTCCATCTTTACATTCTTCATTTTTAAATACAATTTGTTATTATTTATTCCTTTTCAGTTGTATTTTAACTTTAAATTTTCAATCTTTGTCTCAAAAAAACTCTAGTTTTAATTGAATCGCCTTTTTAATTCGTTTAAAGAACCGGTATAATGGTGTAAAATTCCATTCCATATTATGTACCTCTCACGCTATATGTATTATTTTTGTTGTGAATGAATGGACACAGGTTTTTGTAATATAAATGGTAATGTATTTGGTGTATTAATTTTTTCAATTTTTCATATCTTAGTTACGAATTGTTCTGCCTATTCTTTTTACTATTATACTTTGTTGTCTCTTCAATCTTACTCTTGTCTTTCCAATTGAAGCCTTTCAGATTAATCATTTGGCACATTTCTTTATCATAAATCGTTTACTTACATTATTAAAAGAAAACCAACCTTCAAGGGTTATTATCGTCAGCAGCAGTCTTCATAGCTGGTGAGTTTTTTTTTTTTTTTTTTTTTTTTTGAATTCTAGTATTTCTGTTATTAGTAGAAGATTGAATTAGCCTAATAAATGAAAACCTTCCCCCTGTTTGTCGCTTAAGATTATTTTTTTTTTTTTTTTTTTTTTTTTTGAATTCTAGTATTTCTGTTATTAGTAGAAGATTGAATTAGCCTAATAAATGAAAACCTTCCCCCTGTTTGTCGCTTAAGATTATTTTTTTTTTTTTTTTTTTTTTTTTTGAATTCTAGTATTTCTGTTATTAGTAGAAGATTGAATTAGCCTAATAAATGAAAACCTTCCCCCTGTTTGTCGCTTAAGATTATTCTTTTACTGTTTTCATTGATTTATCAAGCACCACATTATTAGTTATAGTGGTAATTAGTAATGAAGAAACTAGAAAGAAAAAAAGACATTTCTGAAAGGGAATTTCCTACGGAAAAGTAGGAGTTGGAATAGTGAAAAGTAGAAAAGAAATCGATAAAAAAGTGAGATAAAGAAATCAAAATTTCCTTTAACTGTTGCAAAATTGAATTAAATTTTATGGAAATTTTTTTCTAGGCATAAAATTGATTGGGAGGATGTGATGGCTGAGCGGGAATATGAGAAGTACCTTCAGTTTTCGAGAACGAAATTAATGAATCATTTAACATCCTTTGCACTTCATCGTCTTTTGGTCAGGCAGGGATGTCAGTTTCGGGTAACCTCTAATGTTGTCGATGTGGGAAATATGGAGCCACGAGGTCGGAGGTGCAATATTGTTGAATTTCGAACTTAAGGATTCACAAATCTTAGAAATCTAATTTTTAAATAGATAAATATAATATTCTAGGAAATATGAATGGATACATGAATGAATAAGCGAGTAACTTGATAAATAGTGTTTTTTAATTGATTTTGATCAGGTTTTATTTAGTCAAACTTATCTAGTTATAAAGCATGAAGAAAAAAGAATCAGTACAGAAAAAAGGGATATTATAGAAATGCAACTAATTAACTTATTAGTTTGCCATAAATGTAAGTTTTCGCAAAAATTATAACTTATTCATATTTTCCGCATACTTCCCGAATATGTTGGTCAGTGTATATTTTCAATAGTCACTAATATTCAAATGTAAAGCAACACGTTCAATAAGTTTCAGATCACGGAGTACATCGCTATCATCCTCTGATACAGCACTGGTGTTAACTAGTGGTGTTGGCACATTGCTAACGTTGATTGAATCTCCTGCATTCGAAAATGTTAGTGGCAAATATTTTGACTGCCATGGGAAGCAGACACGCAGTAGTTCGGATGCTACTGATGAGCGATTACAGCAGAAACTATGGGAAATGAGTGAACAGTTATGTAAAGATTATCTAAATTCTAGTTCACACATTTCTACAAATTGTACGACCAATGATGTTCACTGGATCAATTCCTGCGAGAATCAGGGATGAATATTTTGAAATAACACGGTCGACTAGAATGTGATGCTTCTGTCAAGAGCTTTAAATTTCACCTCATCAATGTATTTTTTTTTTTTTTTTTTTGTTTTTTCACTTTCATTATATTATTTTCGCGGGTTTTTATAAATAGAATTTATTTTCAGTTTTTGATCTTTTCAATAGTGCGACAAAATTTGTATTAGTCGTGAAAATTTATCGAAGTTTGGTTTTCGTGTTTATTTCAGTGAGTTAAATTACTTATTTATATCCGGGAATTTACCAGAGTATTAGCTGTTTTTTCAGCTTTTTGAAAGTACAAGTAGTTTCAAAAGAAGCAATTTAAATAATTTTAAAAATTTAATGGAATTATTGTCGTGCTTTTCCAAGATGCCTTTCATTTTTGCTTCGTGATCTCATAATTTTCTTGTCTTTCACTCTTGCTTGTATATTGCTAACGAAGGACTATGACGATCATTAATTAAAGGTTGTGATTTCGAATTTTCATTGGAATTTTTGGTGTGGGATAAAATTCTGAAAAGAATAAAAATGATGATTTTGAAATACTGTATATGAAAAGTGAATAAATCCAATTCGCGAACTTGTTCATTTTTCATGCAAAAACAAAGTCGCTTTTCCTTCTAAGTTTCTCTGACTGTGGCAGAATTTTCATGAAAATTTTTTTTATAGTTTCGTTATCACTGAGAATACCGAGAGGAATTTTCATCACTAAGTGAACATTATTTGTTTTATCAGACTGAACAACATGACATTTCATCCTTGTCATGATTTTGGGTGCACTCTAAGGAAGTTTTTCATTTCTTTTATTCGTTCGGAAACAATTCGAGAATGATTGTAATTCTTTTTTAAATATTGATGTTTGATATCAGTTTACTCTTGGATATTCCATGCTTATTATTTTTTATATTGATATATCATATGACATGCATGACAGTGGTTATTCGGTCTTTACCGAAGAAATCTGACCATATTGGAAATTAATGATAAGATCTAAATTATTTTGTTTGATTCCGATAAAAAATTATTAATTTCAATTTCCAGTGTTGTGCTATGCAAGTGGTTCTTTAGCACTGATAAAATCAAATTAGTCTAGTCTTGCTTGAAGTGAGAGACATACCAAGTAGATGAAAGGAAAGTAAAATTACTTTGGTTCTTCATAGGTGAATTATCTTGCGCATTATGTTCTGTCGAGATCGCTGTTCACTCTGCTGAAAAACAATGTCCCGTCTCGATTGGTTCTTGTAAGCAGCATTTGCTACGAATGGTTTGTTTTTCCTCTTTGGTTTCTCAATATTTGAATAGAGCCATAAGTTAGAAATAAAGTTTCTGAGTAAAAATCTCGAGATAGTGTTGGCATCTTTCTGAAATTTTAAGGCAATAGAAGGTATACATGATAATTCTTGCATTCCAAACACAGCAGCAAATGATAGCGAAGCTTAATATGCGTTAAGGTGATGATATTCAAACATATAGGATAATCTCGTAATTCTTATGCTTATGATTCGTTTTTGCATTTGAGGAACATAGATGAAAGTCGTAATTTAAGAGGAATTTTTGCAACAATATGCATATTTTCAGGTATCCTCTAGATTGGTCAGATTTGCAAAGTTCAAAAAATTATGAGAAGTACACACAGTACTCACGTACAAAGCTTATGATTCATTTAATGACTTTCAAGTTGGCTCGTTTGTTCAGTGGATCTGGAGTTATTTGTAATGTTCTAGAACCAGGTGTCATCGAAACAAAACTTCTGCGGTTAGTCGAAAAGAACGTCATACTAAATGGAAATTTTTGACATTATCAACTTTTTCAGCTACAAAGCTACAAAATTATCTTTGGAATATTAATATTGCCAAATGTTTGAATTTAAAAATTACTTTTAAAATATTAAGTTCAGTAGTAGACCAATGATGGACTTTTTTGAAAAATTATGCTTACGTTCGAACCGGAAATGTTTCGTATTTTAAAGCCGTTAAGAACCACATTTATTTGAATTATTTTCAATTGTGAATAAAAATTTAATTTCATTTTCGATCTTTTATATAACTTGGGCAAAGTTTGAATAGAAATTTCAATAAATTTCAGAGCTGGCGGTTATAGTGGAGCTCCTGTTTGTGAAGGTTCTCGAGTCTGCGTCTTTTTGTGTACATCTGATAGCGTTACAACCAATGGTGCTTACTATGACAATAACTGTAAACGTATCACCAAATTATTCAAAGATTCAGTGGATGAGAAGCAACAAGAAAATCTGTGGCAATTAACTGATAAGTTATGTGAAGAAAAAGGCATCATACTTCCGAAAATTTAATTTTTTTGCTTAATCTTAAAAAATTTGCATTGAATTA
Source organism: Onchocerca flexuosa (assembly GCA_002249935.1). Lineage (NCBI taxonomy): Eukaryota > Metazoa > Nematoda > Chromadorea > Rhabditida > Onchocercidae > Onchocerca > Onchocerca flexuosa. The sequence continues at coordinate 192,391 of KZ270027.1, forward strand.
ATTGTTTTTTTTTTTTTAATTATCATCTGATTTTCTGATTGGGATTTTTATTCATTAGAATAATTAGCTTTATGGATTACTTGACGTGCTGTAAAATGATTCTTAAAGCTGTAAGCATTGCATTAAAAATTCAAACTATTTTCATTATACTGTAGCTTATCAGCTTGTCAGAATCATCGTTTATTTGTGTTTTTGAACCAATTCATATATTTTAAAATACTCGTTAGTGGCTCGTTGTGTAAGCTCTCGGGAGTTAAATTTGGAAGTAGTTTATGATTCATTTATGTTTTGCTTGTGCTGAGGACGAAATAAATTTGATTTTCTTAAATAACTCTTCAATTTTAAATGTTTGCTTTTCTACCGATTTAGTCGTTTCATTCCAGTTGTTGGAAGTTAGTGAGCTTATTATATTTAGAAATTTCAAGTCAGATTTTTCAACAAAGAAATTCAAGTAATACTGTCATAAAATGTGTTTTGATAGAAAATTATTGCTTGTATTATGTAGATTGCTAAGACAATAATTCGAATGGCTGAAAGTGAAGAATTTCCAACCGAGGTTGAAATATCCGAAAATATCCATGATTCTCAATATATTCGACCCATGAGAATGAAATTCAAAAGGGTGAGTGGTATTCAGCTGCTGTGTTATTAATATAATATTTTGATGCCAAATCGGGTCACCATATGGTCGATTCGTTAATTTCGCTATTATTAGTTCCACTAATTCTAAGCTGCCGATTTTTTATTGTGTCATGAAATTTAGATGTTACTCTCGTAATAGTATGGTTTTAGGGTGACAAGCTTATCAAATGGGATCTTATCCTACGTCATGACAGTGTTGCATGTTTATTGTATCATAAACAGAAGCAGTTGCTACTATTTGTAAAACAGTTTCGACCAGGTAAATATCTGCTGAATTTGGCACATAGTTCGAATAAAATTTCTTAGAAACAATTTAAATGCTTCAGAACTTTTAATGGCTTTTGTTGATTGGTATACTTAATGATAAATATGGATCTTTGAAGTATCGTAATATTATCAGTATTTAGAGAGTATGAACTTTTGAACTTTTGGATGAGGCGCGAAAATTTAACTTTAGGAAGTAGAATAATTCGAAAAAAAAAAATGGGATTTTCTATTCGAAAAATGATTCTACAATATTGTGATTGAAAGAATCAAATTTATTGATTAAAAAAATAACTCATTATTTTATAAAAAAGTCTTTTAATTGTGAAAGATTTCGATACTGTTATTGAGTTCAGTCAACTTTTTGTCTTTTTCAGCTGTTTATATAACAAGAGTGCGCTTGCTAGATGAAAACATCAATAAAAAGTGGAATGAAATAAACTGGTCGAAATATCCGATAAGTATGGGTGAAACGATCGAACTGTGTGCTGGTCTTGTCGATAAACCGAATGTTAGTAAGCGAAAGCATATGCAAGAAGAAATTCTTGAAGAATGTGGCTATAACGTTGACGAAACTGAGATTCACAGTATAAAAACGTTTGTGTAAGTATTCCGAATTCTGTTCTTCAGTGGCATAATTTTTGGGTGCATTTTAACAAAACTAGAACTTTAGACGAAACGTAAAATTGCAGTGAAACTAACTGCCTTTGAAAATCTATGCAAGTGTTTCTTATATTTTAGAACAGGTGTCGGTTCATCGGGTGCTTTGCAAGAATTATTTTATGCTGAAATTGATGAAACGATGAAAGTTAGCGAAGGAGGCGGAGTAGATTCTGAAAAAATTAATAAGGTTTTTCATTCTTTTTTTTTTTTTTTTTTTTAAGTAATTAAGATTTTGTGGGATTTTAAATGAAATATTCCGAATAATCTAAAAATCAATTTCTCGAAATATCGATAAGCTGGATGCTAATACATTATATCCCAAGAGTTGCTGAGAATGTAATGTAATTCTTCGAAACTGATATAGAGTATGAAAATATGTATTGTGTTTCGAATATAACGGCGTGCATTACAATGTCTATTGCAATGAAGCGGCAACAATTTTGCTATTTCAGCTTTTTTTTTTTTTTATTTTTAAATCAACAGAACAATATTTTTTAAAATCTTTTCATGAATTTATGGACTGATTATTTATATTTTTCTTAAGATTTTTATGACGATACCTGAAGCGCAGAAATATTGTGACCAAAAAGAAGTACCGAGTTCTTCCGGAATGCTTTACGGTTTGATGTGGTTTTTCAAAAATCGGATGTAAATAAAAGCAGAAATTGGAAATGAAAATATATTCTGCCTGCTTTTAAAGTTCTTTTTAATGTCAGTGTCTTCGATAAATTTCCATTTTCAAGACATATTTAATTTAATTACTTAAAAAAGGCATAAAAAATAACACATATAAGATACTGTAAAAAAAATATACATATAAGATACTGTAAAAAAATAATACATATAAGATACTGTATAAGATACTGTTTATAATACATATAAGATACTGTAAAAGTCAAACAAATTTCAAGGAAAGTTAGCTAAAAAAAAAAAAAAAAATGATTAAATAATTCAAATTAACTTGAATTCCTTCGTAGGGATAGATACTTGCATACAAGGGAAACATTTGCAAGGAGAAATCAAAATAAAATAGGTGACCTGGATAATAGCATGGATTCATATTTCAAAGATTAAACTAGAATCAGGCAGCTATAAATTAGGAAAATCAAATGTGATAAGAGATTAGTAATTGATTATTTGAATGATTCAAGATAGAACGCCTTTGTGTGATCCTTTAGATGTGATAAAGCTTATGTAAAATTTGTAACATGTATAGCCAGCACATTATTGTATTATCATTGTCAAATAGCAGAGGCAGTTTTGATGAAAAAAAAAAAAAAGTGAAAAAAACATTAAATATAAAATCCACCAAGATGACATAACAAGTATTTGGATAATTATAAAATATAAAAAAAAAAAAAAAAGAAAAATTAAAGGCACACAGAAAAGAGCCAGTTAGAGAAAACAGAGATAGTATCAAACATTTAAAAAAAAAAAAAAAACAATAATTTATGTAATTCAATCAATTATTACAGAACTATCGAGAGATTTCTGCAGTACCTTTCTAAAATTTTATTTGAATTGCTAGAAATTCTTATACTGTTAATGAAGTTCAGTCATCACAATAAATCTTTCAAAGCAGGATTACAAAGAAATATTTTCAAACAATAAATTATACCACAGCTTATGTCGATATATCCATTTGATGATTTTAATTTCAAATTTCAGTAACATTTCTTCGTAAGTTAAATTATTGGCAGTGATTTTGAAAAAATGAATAAAAACCTCATAAGAAAAAACAGCACTGATTTATGCCCATCCACCAGTTAATTTATGGAAAAGTTCTTCATTTAATGTTTGATTTTGTTCTTTGTTTCGTAGCGACAGGAAAATATAGCCACCGATGAATTCATGTGCAACCTCAAAAAAGATATAATAGAAATTCTAATTCTTGGAATTTATAGAAGTGTTTAGTGTTTAGATTTTGGAAAAATAATCAATTGGAAGAATTATGAAATTTTCTGAAAATCATTTCATTAAAACTTCATTACAAATATCTAATTTCTACAAATTATATGAGTTTACAAAGAAATACTAACCTTACAATCAGCAGACAGAGGCTTGAATTCGATATCCTCATCTTCGAACTGTATCTAAAAATTATTTGAAATTTTTTAAATTCATTTTTAGTTTCCTATGTTTTCGCATCTTAAATGATGTCCTGAGATCTACAGCGGTCTTTATGAGAATATCACTAGAGTCAAATAAGGAAGTTCCAGTTGTATTTGACTTTATAAGTCAAATATTTTGACTTTTGTCTTTTTATTCATACTCCGCTTGGATGATCCAATTCAATGAGAGAAGACTGGAAAAAGTGATTTATTTTCATATCTTAGTTGCAATGGTTGTAATTAACGCCAAATCATAAGTTATACATATATATATATATATATATATATATATATATATATATATATGTAAGATCAGAACTATATAACCTCTGAGACATGTACTTCGAAAAAAAAAAAGTGAAAAGCTAAGCCTACTTTCAAATGTCGAATTTCCCAATTCACGTGCCATTTTTTCATTGTTGAGAATCTCCATGTTCTCAAACTTTCTCCTGTATCCATATTCATTCTCATTATTCTGTTGAAAGCGATGCCCAACAATTCCGACTTTCGACTATTTCTAAAAAGAAGAAAAAATTATATATATGTTTGAAGGAATGATATTTATGCGCAGAAATCGCTAAGTTGATTGAGGGACAACTTGGAAAATGAGATAGGAAATTTAATTTTTAGAGTTCGGGGATTTTGCAACAAAACTTCAGGAACCTGAACCGAACGACGAAGTAATGAATGCCATGTTCTGGTAACGATTCCCATGCTCGTATATATTGCAATTTTGCTTCCAAGCTAGATAGATTACGAACACTTGAATGAGCTTCGCTAATTCGTTGTTGGAGCTGCAATAATATTTATATTGCAAATTAATTTAGCAAAAAAGAAACAAATACTGTAAAAAAAAGGATGTTGGGGTATGATTGCATAAATAAAAAGAATGTGCTATGAAAGTGAAAGAAGCATACCGATAGCAATTTACATAATTCCAAGCACAATAAAAGTTTCGAGAGTTATTTAAGAGTTATACAACAACTAAATGAAAAAAAAAAATCTAATGTTCAGATGCAATATCATTTATTTATTATCGGTCTTTCACTTAAATTTCAAAGTACTTGATTTGAATTTTGAATGTTGCATAATGCAATTTTTAAAAAATGACTTACTGCTTGCTTTGAACGCGCCTTGCGAGTATACCTCTGAGAAACAAATTCATCAACATTAAAATCAGGAGGCAATTCCACAGCATGATGCTTTTTAGATGCATTATTCTGCGTTCCTGCCACTGAGAAGAAAAAGAAATTCATTATTTAAATTTATTCGCAGAAGTTAGCTTTTTTTGTAGTTATTCAAGTATTTTATATCTCTGAGAAACAAATTAAAAATGCATTTGTAACACCATTCAGAAAATATAAGTGCTAATTTCATCATTCATTTCAAAAAAACTATGAAATTGAGAAGAAAATGAAAAAATTTGTTTTGAATTGATAGACTAGATCAGTAACTGATGAAAGAATATTTAAAAACCTCCTGACTGCATCTGCAAAAGTTTCTTGATGGAGTCAACTTCTGACTGATAACTTGCATCAGCCATCGTCTTTCCACGTGAAGCGAGTCGACATGCAGCCATCCAACGTGCATATTGATGCTCCTATAAAAAAAATTATCAATTATTATTACACCCCTAGATGAAAAGCCACGCATATTATATTTTATTAGCAGCTTTAAATTTATTAGCAAATATTCATAAAACTTGTTTGGAAAGCCAGGTTTTTCGACTTCAACTAGAATTTTAGCTTCATGCTATTATCGCATGCTAAAATATATGAATGAGATAAGCATTCTTCTACATGAAGAAGAAAGGATTGCTGCCCTTTGTTTGTTTCAATAACTTTTTTAAAATATGCACTCACAGTATCACATTTTAAAATCATTTCATTCATGCCTTCACTACTCGGAATAAGCAATTTAATATGGAATTTTGACTGCACCAAAGAAACATCTGGTGTTACTTCACATCCTGGAAAATAGAATTTTATAGTGAAACAAAAAGAAATTAAAAACGAGAGATGAATTAGGGATTTTTAGAAAAAATTCCGAAACTATAGCAGTTTTTATAACAGTATTTACAAAGTTCTTTCGAAATTCGAAATAAGAAGCCATAATCTGCTTATTTGTAGTTGCAATATTATGAAGATCAAAATTGACAAGAATTGAATTCCAAAAGATAACGCAAATACCTTTGAGACTGAAATGCCCCATTGGTGGGCCGTTTATGTCGTTTGAATTCTGATGCCAACTGAGATATAAATCTCGAAATGAGAAATATGCTCGTTTAAAGCCTTTGAATGCTATTTTTTTCGGCCTGAATTATGTATTCCTTCAGAATAATAATTAAGCATGAAATTCTAACGTAAAATGAAATGTTCAATTCAACAGATTTGACGTAATAGTGGATAAAATAGTTATGCCGATAAACTTGAATATTTAATAACGTTAGTTCTGCATCGTTTTATTTGATTTCTTAATAATTCATATTTTTATATGTTTTGAATTATTAAAGTATTTATTATTGTTCCGATTTTAGAGAAATTCTATCCAATAATCATTACTTCATATATTTCAGATAATCGGCAAGTTCAGGAACTTGTGTAAGATCCGCTTTACGATTGAAAGCTGCTGCATCCAAATTTTGTTCCTAAAAGATTCAATTAATAGTTTTTGAGAGAACACAAATATTTGAAACTTTAGATTCAGCTTAAAAATTGCAAAAGTCTAAAATACTTAGATAAAAATAAGCAAAATAACCTGAGTTCTTAATCATATCACAGTCGACAATAATAATGTGAAAACTTACAAGTTCATCGAGTAATAAATCTACATCATCTTTCTCTGGAGCTTCTGGTTCTGGTAAATTACGTTGTAGAGTAGCTTGTAACTGCAAACGAACTATACTTATTTATGGAAGCAAAATCTTATTTAAAAATTTGAAATCTTTCACGACTTTAATACAATATTTTAAAAGTAAACCTGCAATGCAGCAAAAAGCATTGCTTCTTCCTCAGTATGATCGAATTCTTCCAACAGAATAGACCATTTTGCTTGTTCATACAACTGATTGATACGTACTGGATCATACTACAAAGATATTACTATTATACTTCCAATTTTAGACATAAAGAAATTCATAATTGAAGAACCTTGTTCGTATAATTTTCATTTTTTAGAAAGTTACAAGATATAATTCGAAAATCAATAATCACATACCTTAGGATTTATATCAAAAAATGACATGTACTTAAATCTCAGAAGAACCATGTCACCTTCAAATATGCCTTGTTCCATAAGGGATCTACAAAAAATCGTTTTAGAAGAAAAAAGTTGCGATCAAACAGAAACAAACTGAACAAATCCATTAATTTTCCGCTATAATGATCATATATTGTACCATTTTTGGAGATTGGCAGAAATCTCCACAATCAATAATTCTGTTTTCCTACTTTTTTTTGAAAAAAAAGAACATATATGAGAAATTACGAACTCTGAATCGTAAAACCTCAAAATGCTACATTTATGATTCAATTAATAAAGAATCGAGATATTCCTTCTCACATTTTCATATTTAACAAGGATTCTTATTCATCAACATTTCTAATATCTATAAAAGTCATGATGAATCGTCACTCTAAAACTGCAGAATGATGATTAAATAATTTCAGATATCAAGGAATTCAGTTAAATACCTTGATGAATCAAGCCAACCCCGATTGAGTGCCGCTTTTTCTACATAATTCTGTGGTCTAAAGGCACTCATTTCTTTGTGTGGAATAATTCGTGGTGACTGCACAAGTGCCATATCATACTGCTCATTTTCGAGTCCTTCACAGAATGAAACAGACGGCATAATAGGGTTACGACCAATTGAACCACCATACTACAAATTCGCAAGACTTTTGAGAACTATAAAATTAAATCTACTAATAGTTAACTTTTGCACTATCGCATTTACTATTAAATCTTAGATATCTATTGAATTTTAAGTAATTATTGAAAATACAAGGAATGACAATGTAAAAAGAGTAACCGAAAGAAATAAACTTACAGCACCAGGACCGGGGCTGACCCCTCGTGGAACTGTTCCAGCACGTGGCAGCGAACCAAGCTCACTAGCATTAAATAATTGGCCACTCGTTGATAGTCCCGGACTAGTACCTCGACGAAGCGGTCGGGATAAATTGGAAGTGGATGCACTGATCGGTTTTTGTCGACGAAGGGTACCAGGACCAATTGATTCCTGAAAAATACTTATAAAAGGAAAAACTTGCGCATTTCAAATAAATACTATCTGAAGTGACTAAGGATTTCATAATTAAATTTGAAATAGATTTCAGTTTTGTAAGAAATTCAATTTATTGCAGTTCTAAATAATAAATGTAAAAATAATTTCTGCTAGCTAAATTAATAAAATATATTGTCATGAAATATCAATATAATATTACTTCCAAATACGGCAGTTGTTGTGGACCAGCTTGATCTACCTCAAATCCAAGGCCTTTTCTAAGAAGTTCTGGTGGTATAAATCGTGCTAGCGACAATTCTTCAGAGTATCTTATGCCTGAAATTCAAATTTTTTTCACTGCAATAATATAAAATTTGCTTTCAACTGTTAGCCAGAAAATAATAAATATAAATGCATTATAAAAGTTTAATTGAAACAGGAAAAAACCAACTTGCGAAGATATAAGAAAACCAATTTCGAAAAGAAAAAAACCAATGTAGGAGAATATTATAGATGAAGAATAGAGAGCTTACCGATTTCTCGACAAAGTTGTTGTGTTGCACGAACAATATTTACGGAAAAATCCAAGCGGGCATCGATCATTTGTAAATCTGGTAATTGCACTCTAGAAACATTTTTATAAAAGCTAATGATTTGAAAACTGAATTTTAAACTAAAATCTTAAAAACAAAAAAATTATTTTTTCTTAACAATGTAGAGAGTAGTAAAACGATTTCGTTTTAACACAAAATTATTTGCAACTAAATCAATACGCTGCATTCTCGCCAAAAATAATGTCCACAAATTAGAGCTATTAAATTTGCTTCACTTTTCAATCTGATTTATCTGCTGTATTAACATCATCTCATTAAATAATTATAAAAACAAACATTGCCAGTTTGTGCTGAGGAGTAAACTCCAAGTTGCAATTTGCAGTAACACCAATTTGATCCAGTGTGCTACGTGTATGCGTAAGCCAGCGTCTTTTTTCTGGCCACCAAAGTGCATGATCACTCCAGTCTTTGCTCATATCTGTAAATTTTATTTTTTTAACGTCAGTGGAAAAAAGTATTATCTCTTTATAATAATTCAAGGAAAATTCCATTCTATAATTAATAACCCATATCTTCATCAGAGACGCCGATTATCAATCGATAAGGAGCAAGGTAATTTAAAATCCTTTCAAATTTCAGTGAAAAAGATAACAGTTTATACATTTCTTGGCAAATAAGTTTGAAATTACTCAAAGAAGATGGAATCTTTTTTACTTAACCAAAGTCAAAGTCAACATCTTTGAGTATCAAGAGCAAATTTAAATTGAGCGGAATTAAAATTTTAAAAATTAAAATAAATGGTGCTAAGTTTTTCATATAACCATACACTAAATGCATTTCTTTCATAACAATGGCACATTTTTGGAAAGACAAAATTCGGCCGAAAGACGGAATAATAATTACTAATAAAATAAAGAACATACCAACTTCATCAACCAGTCTAAGCATTAAACCACCTATATGCAACGATCCAGTAACATATAAACTTCGTTGGATATTCAAGTCTGTAACCAAGATCGAAATTTGCCAACTGCCATCGTGAGCGATATCATTCTCCACCAAATGTGTCATTGTTTTCCCTAATCGAATAAAGCTCATTAATCATATGAGAATACAAGTTATACAATTCACGCGGCATACATCAATTCATATTTGAATTCAAAGATGATATTCGATAAATCATAGAAAAGAAAAGTGTACACAAGTAAATACTTGTTTGTCCTTTTCTCTTCAACAATTTATTAAATTCATCTTCTTCCAAAGAATTTAATTCGAATAAAATCTTAATACATGTCATTTCCGATAAACAAGAAGCAACAGATAGATATCACATTAGTTGTATGACTGCATGAATGTTAGCTTATGCTTGCTTTCCTTTCTTTATCTAACTTCACAGTTGCATTGCTGCAGTTCCTGCTTGCCCTCCGCAATCAACTATACATCTTGTGAATGCAGCGTGCTTACTGCACTAGTCAGTGTGTGCACACATACACACACATACACACACACACACACACACACACATACACACACACACACACACATATATATACATACATAAATACACGAATAGCTTTCAGTCATAAATTAGACTAAATCCGCAGCGAGGTAAGAATGATGTTAAGAGAAGATAAATAAAAGTTTTAAAGGGATAGCTGAGATGGGATACTAACGGATACCAAACTACCAAACCACCCACCCACCCAACAACGATTGCAGAAAAAGTTAGTTTGAGAGATGATTGGAATTACTGCACTCCTAACGCTACTTTCAACATGACTGATTTACACATTTCTTTTAACACTCAATAGAAATAAGATTTACCGAACGAAAGTACTATGACCGACGACTTAATCGTCCAGAATCCTGAAACATTTTGAAGCCTTCTGATAAAAACGTATGCTGCTGTAATCTATCGACATACAAGAACAAATATCAAAGTATCGTGCTGTTTCAATGCTTTGATAAGGCGGAAGCTGTTTACAAACAAATTTTAATTATAAATTTAATAACTATTATAAGGAAATATCTTTTAGTAAAATGTTAAAACAAAAATTTTGAACAAAAATCTATTTATTCTAAGTCATTAGAGTTCAGTTCCAATAATTTCAAATCTTTGAAGCTTTAGAAGAAATCCAGAAATAACTTGAACTCAGTTTTCAATTACAAAGGAACTACTGTATCGCAGTTTTTCAGTATTTCTCAAATAATGGATGGAAATCGATTCCTGAGTGAACTTCCATATTCAAACGAATCACATAAGTGGAGAAATAACATAAAAAATGCGCATAATTCTATAATTTAGAAATGAACTAAGACAAAAAGTACACGAAAATTAATTGCTTACCAAACCAAAAGCAAACATCTCTTCTGAAATATTCCAATCAAAAAAAAAAAAAATTCTTGCAACAAAAACAATATCATGATTCCAAATAATAAAAATTTAAAATACATTTATTCCAAATAATAAAAATTTTCAAATAATTCCAAATAATAAAAATTTAAAATACATTTCTTATTTGTACGCATTCTTGAGCTTTATTTGCGAAATAAATAAAAAATGCAGAACAAATATTCATTTGTTTAAATATGCGTACAAATAATAAATGTATTTTAAATTGATAATCACAAAAAAATATTCCCGAAAAAAAAAAAAAAAAATAGAAATTATCAGCATTATAATAATTTCCGTGATTCTGATTCATTAGTATGCTTTTCCATGATTTTTCGACCAATCGATTTTTTTTTTTTTTTTCATTAGCAAAATGTTAAAATAATTTTCTTTCACGAAGGAATCTGAACAAAATAATTAATTCCGAATCACATAAGAAAGTTTTGGAACAAACTCTACTGATATGTCGTACTTGTCACAAACAGAAAGACTTTAAAATAAGTGAAAATTCCCTAAATGAAAAATAATACCACTTATGGCAATGAAAGCTTTTTCGAATACAAATAAGTTAAGCTAAGAGAATTCGAAACTGTAATTCTCAACATTACATGAAAAATTTTTAAATCAAATGGAAACAAATGAGCAATAAAGATAAAATAGGTATCTCGAAAAAAAAAGATGATATAGATTGTGCTTATTTTATATGAAATTATGAAGAACCAATCGGAAATAAATAAACTGCATGTAATCACTTATGGGTTGCATGTTAAAATTAAACCTATTGTTATCAGGTTTAGCTGATCTTAACAATCTTTTAAGAAGACAAAAAATGGCGCATGCCTGATGAAATCTAGTGTCTTTACGTGAATTGTGATAAAAAAGTTAAATGCATAACTAACAATATTGAATAACATCGCTGCTAATCAATCTAGTACTTGAAGAGACGAATTAGAAACAAATTTTTCCAAGTATATCAAAAGTCTATCACGTTTAGAAAACAAAACTACAAAAAATGTGCTAAGCAAAAAATTGCAGTCTGTAAAATTCACAAAAAATATCAAAAAAAAAAAAAAAGAAGATATACTGCTCCTGAATAAAGTTATCAATCTATAAAAAATATTACAAAAACAGGAAAAGTGATAAAATACAAAAAGCCGTAAAAAAACATATTTTTTTTGTTTTCGTTTTTTCTAATGTTTCAAAGATTAATAATTGCTACACTGAAACTAAACTTATTATAAACTAAGCTTGATATCTTTTCACCTAATTATTCCTATCATCTATTTAACATTAATAAAAATAAGAAGTGAAAACCGAACATTTCAGAGATAGAAACATTCCTAATTATTGCATTAATAACATCTCGAAAATTTTTCAAATAATTACTGAAATAGAAAATTTCTAAAAATGATCGATTGGGATTTCTTAAATTTATCTAATTATTGTCAAACAAACTGCTAGTAAAAATTTTCCGAAAGTTTTCAATTAATTTAATTAAACGATATAATAATTCGTAAAATGCAAACAATGACATAGTAATGAATAATTTTACAAAAACTGATTTAAAAAAAGCTTAATTACGACTTTAGATTTCACTATCTCCAAGATTTCAAACATTCTAGACTGGCAATGAATGAGAAATCCATTCCAAAGAAATTATGTTCAATTCAGAAATCTATAAACAGCTAACAATATATATTGAAATTATATTTAACGGAACTCAATTTTTTGTAGGCTCAGATCACCCTTCACAGTGATTTTCTCGACGTGAATCAATTTGGAAAATCTTCGGTAATTGAAATTAGCAAAATGACTGTTGTTAATTGTCATCTGAAACAAAATATTTAAAATTTAATACTACGAATTCATTAATGATCACCAGAAGCCTTGTCAACATAAAGGAAAATTAATATTTATCTAAGGTTATCATCATGTCAGTTTTTCATTCAAGAATAGTTATTTTTTGAGAATGTAAACAACTAAATACACATGAAAAAATATTGGTATATTATATTATCAACTTTCTATAGCATCCAGTTTGATTCATATAGTTCTATCCTTATTCCGGATATGTTCAATTTTCTAGTGCCTTAGATTATATAAAAGGAATTGAAATATAAAAAGGGATTTTAGCTGAAAATAGATCATTCTTCATCGAGTGATAATGATCATCTTCAATTCCAAATAAACAAAAAGATGAAAAATATTCAAAATGGATCATAAATAATAATCTCCACTGCTTCAACGAAACCAAACGCAAAATATAACAAACTTACGGTGATATATTCTTCAAAACAAAACATAATGTCGAATGTAATTCCTCGTCGAAAAGGAAAAGAGCACATTTCACGTTCTTCCTTTTGCCATTCTCCATTTTTCGTACTATTTCGTACTACTGCTTCCTTAAGAAATAGATGGAATAATTTTAGCAACTAAAATTCTAAAAAAAATTATGACAGACTAAACATAAAACAAAATATATTTCTGATACCTTCGGTATCTGACCGGTCATGAAACGGTAGTTTTAATTGTAAACGTAAATGAAACTCTAAAGAACTAAACTCATAATTTCAACAATGTGATAGTTTATCAGCTATTTTTATATGTATTTAGACTATGCGATAAAGAGAATAAAGGGACTATCAATAATTTCCAAGTAATTATTTATTATTCCAGTGTGAAAAAAATATATTATCTGGATTTAGCAGTTTTCAGAATACAGGGCAATGCACTCAACTAACCTTTTGATTTCCCACTGAAAAATCTACTCGGAAATGGAAGAAGTGTTCTGTTTGCGTCAAAAAGTTAATAGTAAAGCGTTCAGCATTCATTAACGGAGTTCCAGTAACTAATACTTTTGCACCATATGATAATCTCTCCTTCAAACTCATTTCAAAAGGGACTTTCTGAAATTCGTTACGTTAAACAAAAATTAATTCTATAACAAAATTTTGAAATAAAAGTAGCACAGAAATGGAGAAATGAAATGGAGATCAAAAAGCCCTGATCCTTTATTTTAGCATAAAGAATCAGATAGATAACTGCAATTTGCATTATAAATTACAAACATGGCAATGTTTTCTACAGAACTGTTTCCAAAATAAATATATGCTAACAGGCTTGCGAATGACATCGATGATTGAAAATTTGCCAACTTTATCGATAACTTCCATTTCTTTGGGAGTTGTAGTGTTCTGCAAATCAAAAATTCGTTAATAATAATGCACAAACAAATCGCGCAAAAGAAACAAAATATTCTTAAAGAAATCTGTAATAAAAAATAAAATGAACAAATTAACTGGGAAGAAATTAAAAATTGTATTTCTTTCGCTTTTATATAACTAAATAAATTAAATATTCCCTTTCGAGATATGTTTTAGCATAAGATTTCGAAAGATTCGTCACGAAGGTTAGCTTAGCATCGCGATGTGTTTGAATTATGTCAGTGAACAAGTATGAAGATAAAGTAATCATACAGACCACTAATTTATGTAGCCAATATATTAATATTGAAAGTATCGAAACAAAAGATATATAGAAACTTTAAAAAAAAGTAGAATTTAAAATTACTGTGATGACTGCCACCATGTGCCGATAACGATGTATCATCTGTTATTTTTTTCTAGAATTTTCGGATTTTCTTAGAACTGCATATTTCCCTTACACATAAGATTTGTATGAATTTTGTGTCTATAATTCCCAAAATCCGTTGTACCTGCTAATGTAAATGAAGAAGACAATAAACTAATAAAACATAAGGATTTCTTTTAAAAAATAGATAACGCAAATAAAACAAGCATATAATATTTCGAAGAATTAGTGTCAGCAAGACTGATTTAAAATGAGTAAAATCTATGTGATATGAAATGAAAAAATTTACAATGAAAATTAATTGTGACGAAATATATTTACATTTAGGACATCATTAAATGCAATTCAGTGAAACTCGAAAATAATGTCCATTCAAAGATATTCCAGAATGAATATTTCATATATTTAAACTCAGAAAGTGAAAATCAAGCTAATTTAAACTTGATGCAAAAATAAAAAACGGGATAAATAAATTTAAAATTAAATAACGCTTACATTGAATCCCTGATATTCAATGGTATTGATTCGGACACTGCCTCCTATATACATTGTCCTAATATCAGTAATGGGTATTCGATGTAAATAATCACACAAATGACGACCATCTACAGCAATCTCAAAAACTTTTATAATATAAATTCTGTTTCAATATATGAAATTTCGCTTAGTTATCCATTTCAAGTTTTTTAAGCTTGATTATATCCAAATTCTTTTAAAAAGTTCCGAACTTAAAAACTAAAGTAAAAATTGTAAAATTCAAATTTTGTGAATTTGGTATTAAATTTGAACCATTTCTCCTAAATAATGGAAGATCAAGACACAATGTCAACATACACTGAAATAATTATCTAGCACCAGGATACGCATCGAAAATTCTTTTCCTTCTTTGAAAACATTTTTATAGCGCTCTTCCATGCCCCAGCGATTGCCAATCAACGAATTTAATACAATTTGTCGATCAGCCGAACGAAACCTGTGCAATCTTTATTACATTTTTATCCTTCTTTTTCAAATTATTATCATTTTTCTTTCTTTTCATTGGGTTATGCAGATCTGGAAAAGCTTCTTAGATTCCTTAATAATTCTAAGCATATCAATATTTTGATGATGACTTCAAGCTAAAAAAGAGAACGATTTAACGTAACCATTCTTAGATCTTTTACCACTAAAATAATACATATTGCATTTTGGACTGGTATCGATTAATTCACCATGAACTATTGGTATCGAATCGAGGATTAAAATGCAATGCTTTGTCATCCTGATGTTCACCTTGAATAAGCAAACCACAACAAAAATCTATGGTAAAACGTTTCTGGCATGAATCGCGTAGAACGGCTCCTCTGATAACGATAGCTCGACCTGGATACAACCCATCCGGGATCATCTCCACGTATGGTATTACCTGTAGTCATTCGTTGATTTTTTTTTACTCAATTTCGATCTCACAGATTGACCATCCTAGTTAAAATGACTTATTAGTTTGCATGTAGATAAAATTTTTGCTATTTAAACTAAATATAGTACGAATGAAAAGAAACTTACTGGATCGGTCACGACAATGGTTGATTCTGATGATGTTGACGATGACATCTTGCAAGTTTATTTATTCAGTTAATTCTGAAATTGCTATTGACAATGGCATCTGAAAATAAAAACTAATTACTAACTCTAATGATCACGACAACACTCACAACAACCTGTCAACTACCACCCAATATTCTAAACTTTCAATAAGAACTTTGAAGTTTAACGGACCGCCAAAGTGGCCTGTAATTGCTTGATGTAGCAAATGTAAATTGTTTGGTCGCACTTAGTTCGAATTTTTTAGCGTTTGAGGAATTATTGGCGAATTTTTCTTCTTTACTCTTTTGAACTTTCAATTGTGATTTTCTTCTTTGACCATGCCATTACTAAATTTTTTTGAAATTTGAACTCACTAAATTTTTTTACTAAATTTCTGAAATTTGAACTCAAACTTTGACAAAATTTCAAATTGAAAAGCTTTATATGGAAGGCTTGGAAATGCAACAAAAAATGAGTATTAATTGCTTAAAAAAATATCTTGTCCTTCCACTTTTTCCTCCACTTCAGATGTAATTATAGTAATTATAATTTTTATTGGTGGATTGCAGATGGCCAGAAATATCAGTTGGATGCTGGAACGATTGCTGCAAGTAATGCAGCCAAGTTACAGCCATACTAGTCGTTTTTTGAGTTTTTCTCCAAAACATCCTAAAAGCATCAAGGAAGTATCTCGTGTTGGTAAGCGCAAATATCCTAAATTTGCTTCTTGAAGAAGAGTTTCTTTTGGCTTTTCTTGTATACGTTATTATCATCATTAACTAAATTCCCTACCACAATTGTAAAAAGGGATCCGTCAGCTTGCTGTTATTCTAGGGTTACAAAAATACCTGATTTTATTACTTTGGGATAGATGAATTCAACAATAAGTATCCCACCAAGCGAAATATTTTGTTTCTTTTTTTTTTATGTTGTTTGCCAAGCATTTAAAAATAGTAAGAAACTTCAGTTTTCTCATTAGTTTCACGTTGCATCTTTCCAAATTTTCCTTACTTTTTTGCTATTTATTTCTCCTCTTCAACTTATTGCATTCTTTTGTTGTTTGCACATATTTTAATTATTTTTTTTTTTTGCACATATTTTAATTATTTTGCACATATTTTAATTATTTTTTTTTTCTTTTTTTTTTGTCTAAGAGAACTTTTTTCTGAAAAATTTACAGGTGTTGACAAAAAAGAAATGCAAAGACCTATATCGGAAGGTACAGTTGGTGGTTCGGGATGGGTCCCAGTTAATTTGTCGAACTTTTATGATTGTTTACCAACAGTGGAAATATTTAAGCAACAGTTTGATGGTATAGCTTTCGAAGAACTCCCAATTGTACATGTCAAAGCATCGAGGAATAACACATTGATTACTGTCACTGATCACAAGGTATATTATTGTCGTCGTATTTTTGCAGCTCAAACTTCATTAGTTATTTTTGTTAAATTTTATCATAAATTAATAAATAGATCACTTCAATTCTGTGATCAATTGACTTCAGTTCTCTGATCAATTGATTTGTTTTCCGATTATTCTTAATTCATATTTATTTTTGAAATATATTATTACAAACATCCTAATCTAATTTGAATCCTACAAAAAAAAATTTTATCTGGTTTTTCTTTATTATATTTATTTTAACTTTTACATAAATCTAAATTATTTTTATAATTTTTGAAAATCGGATTCCACGAATAGCTGTAATTGCAGTATAATATTATAACTTACACTTCTTGTCGTTTGGAAGGATTCAAAAATGCGCGAAAAAAGACTAATATTGCTGGCCAAACAACGGGTGTTGCTGCTGGACAGCGGCTTATTAGGCGAGGAATTCGAACAGTTCGCGTACTAGTTCGTTTCATCTTTTTTAATGATCAGAATTGCTTCTCTGCCCATGTTTCAAACTTAGTTTTAGTATTTCTTCCGAAGATTAAGAATTCTTGATTGATTTGTATGGTCTGCCCATATATATATATATATATGAATTGTTCAGTATTTGAATTTTGAGTAATTTTGAGCAGATTTTTTTTTCCCAGATTCGAGGACTTGGGCCAGGACGAATGACTTCCATACAGGGTATGGCCACTGCTGGCGTCAAAATTGTTTCCATAACCGAACATTCAGCGCTTCCTGAGCTTGGACCAAGACCGAAGAAAATTCCTAGGATTTGATTGCAACTTTTTTGTACATGATTTTATAAATATTCTTATAATGTGAAGAATACATTCATACGCAGAGATTTTACAATATATTAAAGTAATTTAAAGATTGAGAAAAATATTTTTAAATTTCTTTTTTTTTGCAAGATTTTTAAACAAGGATTCTGTTTCCAAAAGTTCAACTAGAATTTTTCGGTAGTGAAAGAACTCATATCATTTATTCATTTTTTGGAGAATATTTTGTTACATTAGGCTGGACGTGCACTTCTCAAATTTTACACCTTGTTTAAATTCTCAAATATTGATGTTGGTGCTGAGAGTGATTGATAACTTTAAACTAATAATGCTTTCAAATAAATCCAATATCAGTGAGCCAAGACTAATCAAATTGTCAGGTTAGCCGAAATCGCCCAGACAATGATTAATATTATCAGTTGTTAATTTACGCTTACAAATATTAATTTAATCTTATTAGAACAATATTCTAATCTTCGCAATGCTCAAATTTCTTTTAGTCCAATAGTGTGAATAACCATCGAGAATATGCATTTCCAATATTTAATCCTAACAGTTGTGTCGATTTTGCACAATTATCTTTATTAATTACATCTTCGAGTATCGAACTACCTGGATTTGAAAATTTTTTATATGTTTTGAAATTAATAGTAATTTAATAATTTTTATAAAATATCACTTAATTATAATAGGAAGTTTTCTATGCAAAATTTGCGAAATTATATTGAACTTTTTGGAAAATTAATACACTTATAATTGAAAGTATTGAAGGGCTAATAATAATATAAGTGAATAACATAAGCAAATATTTTGGCTTGAATCTCCTAGGCCAGTTGTGCTGCAATGAAGACTTTTTAAAAAAAAAATAGCTAAATGAATGTTTTTAAATGATGCATTTCATCAGTTAAAAACAGAAGCAAATAATCGGTATTCCCTGATAATCACAATATTTGGAATTTTCGAGAAATTTGGTACGAACTTCATCAAAGCCATGAATAACGACATGAATATTTCATTATATTTTCAATCTAGAATTTCTTTTTGGCAGAATTTTCAGAATATCTCTTCACTTCAAACTTGTTCGAGAAGTGAAATATATTATTTTCCAATAAAACACTTTAAAGATATGAAGAAAAAATAGAAGGCAACAAAATCTCCCAAATGCAAAATGCCGCAAAGTAAATAAATATCCATGCGATAACAACAGACATTGCTATCGGTATTGGAAGTCTAATATAACATTCATTTAATATAACATTTATTTTGGAATTTTGAAGAATTTTATTTGTTTATTTCTCTTTCCTTTTCTTTTTTCTCTTTTTTTATAATTTCAAGAAGCTAGTTGTAGGCGACTAAGACAATACAACATTGCCCATCCATAAAATTCACGATTTTTTCAGAAAATCTTCGAAATGTTCAGGTAAGTTCTGAGATTATAGAGAATAAACGATATTTCAAAGAACGGAAGAGATTGTTTATTGGATGATGTACAACTGAATTTTCAACAAGATATATGAATGAGTGAGAACAAATTGATGATTTTCAGAATCCGATCTTAGGAAAGGATTCACAATTTGTCGCCAATTTAGTCAAACTGTGATTCAAAATCATCTTCACTTTCACTTTGAATCTCGACCAATATTTGTTAGATAATTGAATTTTACAAGACTTGAATAGGAAAGGATTGGATTCACAATTTTCTATTTGATATCGATTAGTTTTTCACTTTATGGTGAAGTATCATTTCACATAAGGGAATTGAGTTCTCTTTTCATCCATTTTATATGATACTGAAGACTTCTTCTGACATTAAGGCAATTATAACGAAAGCAATCTGTCATGTTTTGTTTCTCTTAACATTTCAGGATCCTATTTTGGGCAAAACTTTCTCGAGAAAGTTTCTAGCAGTTAAAATTCTTGAAACAATGCTGCGTGTGCCCTGTTTCAAAAATTTTCGAAATATTAAATAGATTTCATTTGTTGTGAAGATTTTATCCAAAGATATTGGAAATAAAATGCAAATAGAAATATTTGAACTCATTTCAATTTTCCCAACGAGATTTTACTGGGTTAATGAGATTCAAATTGCGATAAATGATTGATATTTTGTATCATCTTATGAGAATCGATAATCTCCTATGGATGGCTAAGTAATTTCAATTGTTTATTTTATCAAATGGAGAAGGTTTTAACAAATTATTGATTTCACTTGAACATTCTTTATTAACGCTTAATTGCTAATTATGTTCGTAACATCAACTGAGAAAAAAGATTTCCATCAATAACCAGAAGAATTTTTGCTCTTTTTCAAATAATCAATTTTAGTCTAAATGAAGAAAGCTGAAATTATTATCTAAACTTGTAAAAAAATATTCATCAATGGTTTCAAAGAGTAAAAATATAAACAGTCAGAAATGATTAAAGGATTTAATTAAATTAAGAAGGCAAAAGATTAAATGTATTTCACTTCCTACACTTGTTTGGAAAATTGATTACAGTTGATTAATTCAAACTAGTCTAAGATCTGATCACAAAACAAGATCAAACTAATCGATACAGCTTAGAAAGATGATACTTTATGTCGTCTATAAGAGACAGATAAATCCGCACTAATTTAACTTATATAAGTTGTTTCTGACTATCAACTAAGGGCAAAAGAAAAAAGAAATGATTGAATGAATGGTGGCAATTTCTTAAAATGACTTTCTGACTTGCGTGAATTGAAGTTTCTGTTAACCTGAAAGCATGCATCAGATTTCCCATCTCCTCCGTAAGATTGGTGAATTCATTCTTTTTCACTTTCCTAAATACGATCGTAACTAAGATTTTCAGTAGCGTTGATCACCCATTCTACAATTTAATCGAAC